>PVJA010022174.1:0-34610 GCA_004027025.1 Myocastor coypus
TCATTTATTTCCAACTTGATTGCACTGTGGTCAGATAATATGCATGGGATAATTTCTGTTTTCTTGCATCTACTTAAGCATGATCTATGGACTAATATGTGATCTATTTTAGAAAATGTCCCATGTGCAGCTGAGAAG
The DNA here is from genome assembly GCA_004027025.1 of Myocastor coypus. Taxonomy (NCBI): domain Eukaryota; kingdom Metazoa; phylum Chordata; class Mammalia; order Rodentia; family Myocastoridae; genus Myocastor; species Myocastor coypus. The sequence continues at coordinate 139 of PVJA010022174.1, forward strand.
AATGTGTATTTTGAGGTGGTTGGATGGAACACTCTGTATATGTCCACTAAGTCCAATTGTTCCAAATTCTGATTCAGTTCTGCCACTTGTTTGCTGATTTTTTGTTTGCTTGACCTATCTTTTTCGGATAAGGGAGTGTTGAGGTCTCCTGTTAAGATTGTAGTATTGGATATGAGATTTTTCAGGTCCATTAAGGTTTGTTTTATATAGCTTGCTGCTCTCATGTTGGGTGCATACATATTTATGAGTGTTACCTCTTCATCATGAGTTTTTCCCCTAACCAGTATGTAGTGGCCTTCTCTATTTCGTTTGATCAGTGTTGGTTTGAAGTTTAAACTGTCTGGAAAGAGGATTGCTACCCCTGCTTTTTTTTTTGAGGTGCTGGAGCATGTAGTATTGTTTTCCAACCTTTAACTTTAAGCCTATGAGTTTCTTTACGGGTTAAATGTGTTTCTTGTATGCAGCATATTGTTGGGCTCTGTTTCCTTATCCACTCTGCAAGTCTACTTCTTTTGATTGGAGAATAGAGTCCATTTACATTGATAGTTATAATTGAAATGTATTGACTTATGGCTGACATGACTGTTATTCGCTAGTGTTTACCAATTTTTCCTCCTATGTTTAATTGGTTACTCTATTTGGTGGGATCCTTCTGTTCTCATTTCTTGAATTCGGGTCATTTTGGTCCCTTTCTAAAATATTTGTCAGAATATTATGTAGCACTGGTTTTGATGTTATGAAATTCTTCAGCTGTTTTTTGTTATGGAAATATTTCACTTCTCCCTCATACTTGAAGGAGAGTTTTGCTGGGTACAATAGTCTGGGCTGAAAATTGTTTTCATGGAGGACTTGAAGCACTCTGCTCCATGCTTTTCTTGACTTCATGGTTTGTGAAGAGAAATCTGCTGTTATTCGGATGGGTTTTCCTTTAAATGTGATCTGTTTCTTTCCTCTAGCAGCTTTTAGTATATTATTCTTCAGCTGGACTTCTGGTAGCTTGAGTATTATATGTCTTGGCGCGTTTTTAGTTGGGTTGATGTTATTTGGGGTTCTGTAGGCTTCAGTTACCTGAATATCTGATTGTTTTCTCAGATTTGGGAAGTTTTCTGCTATTACTTCTGCCCATATTCTTTTCATATCATTTGTATTGACTCCTTCTTTCTCATTGATTCCCATTAATCTCACGTTGTTCATTTTCACATTGTCTTGCAGATGATGAATTATATTTTCCTGCATTCTGGTTGTTTTTAAAAGATCCTTTCTTACTCTTTCACTGGCTGCAACTGTGTCTTCAGGGTTGGAAACTCTATCTTCATTTTCGTTCATTCGGCTCTGCCAACTTGTGATCAAGGTTTTATTTTCTTGTATATCTCTTTGAAACTGTTTCATGCGATCTATGTCTTTCCTATATTGCTCCATCAGGGAGTCCATCATTTTTTCTATTCTCCTCTAATTTATTATCGATGTCTTCTTTAATAGTATTGAAGTCTGTCATTATGGGTATCCTTTCTCTCTCTAATACAGAGATTATTTCTGTTCTGTTCTCCTATCTACTTTTGTGTAGTTGTTCCCCTACTTGGGATGCTATTGATTTAGGCATGTCTTTGTCAACTTTAGATATTATTTCTGTTCTGATGTCCTCTATACATTTCTCCAGCCTTTTTTCCACTTCATGTATTTCTTTTTTTACTTCAGATGTTATCTCTGATTTCAGTTGCTCTATAAGTTTCTGCACTTGTGTGTCTGCTTCAGATGCTACCAATTCAGAGGTCTCATCTGTATAATTCTCATTTTCTTCCATTATAGTGTCTTCTGTATTTGGTTTGGGTGGGCACGGGTCCTGAGATTGCCTCCTACTCCTTGTTGTTATCATTTTGTATGGAAGCGACCTCTGCACTTTGGTGGTGTTATGCTGTGTCCAAGGGCGTTTGGTCTGGAGACTCCCAGGTGGTTCTTCTACAGAGGTTCCTGACTCTTGTGTTGGGGCTCTGGCTGCTAGCTTTTGTGAATCCTGGCGGATGTGGTCTGTAGGTGGATGTGGAGCTTTGGGATTGAGTAGTCCTGGTAGGCTCGTGGACCAGATCGGTTGGCAAACGGGCTATTTGATGGGTTCGTTGCTGGAGCTTTGGCTGGAGGGTTTCCAAAAAAAAAGGGGGGGGCGGGGAAAGGGAAGGCGGGCCAGGGATCTTGACCCAGCCTGCGCGCGGGCTCAGCTCCCAGCGGTGCGATTTGGGTCTGGGCTGGAACAGGAAGTTAGTCGCGGGAACGCAGAGGCGCGGCAGAGGGGCGCAGGGAGCCCACCCGCGGCGAGCGCGCAGGCCCAGCTCCCAGCGGTGCGACCTCGGTCTGGGCTGGAACAGGAAGTTCAAGAACCAGCTTTTTGATTCATTAATTCTTTATATTGTTTTCCTTGTCTGTATTGAATTAATTTCTGCTGTAATCTTTAGAATTTCCTCCATCTTTGGGCTTTGGATTTGATTTGCTCTTCCTTTTCTGGATGATTTAGGTGCAACAATCGAGTATTTATTTGTTTCCATTCTGTTTTCTTAATGTTTGAGTTCATAGCTATAAATTTCCATCTAAGAATTTCTTTGATTGCATTCCATGTATTCCAGTAGTTTCTGTTTGAATTTTTATTACATTTTAAATATTGTTTAATTTCTTATTTAATTTCATCTGTAGCCCACAGGTTGCTGAAGAATTCATTGTTTGATTTCCATGTATTTCTGGGATCTTATGTTTTCTTTTGTCATTTATGTGCTGATTTATTGCACTGTGGTCAGATAATATGCATGGGATAATTTCTCTTTTCTTGCAAACACTTAAACATGACCTATGGACTAGTATGTGGTCTATTTTAGAAAATGTCCGTGTGCACGTGAAAATAATGTGTATTCAGAAGTGGTTGGGTGCAACGCTCTGTGTATGTGCACTAAATACTGTTGTTGCAAGTTCTGACTCAGGTCTGCTATATCTTTGCTATTTTTTTCTTTTCTGGTGAACTTATCTTTTTTTGGATAAAGTGATGTTAAAATCTCCAGTTAAGATTGTGATATTGGATGTCAGATTTTTTTTGTGTCCATTAAGATTTGTCTCATATAGCTGGGTGCTACCATGTTGTGTATGTCCATATTTAAGAGTGTTACCACTTTGTCTGGAATTTTTTCCCTAAACAGTATGTAGTGGCCTTCGTTATTTCATTTGACCAATCTTAGTTTGAAGTTCAGACTATCTGCAAAGATGATTGCTACCCTTCCTTTTTTCTGAGGTTCTCGGGCATGTGGTATTGTTTTCCATCCTTTGACCTTGAACCTATGAATTTCTTTGTGATTTAAGTATGTTTCTTGTACACAACATATTGTTGGATTTCGTTCCTAATTACTGTGCCAGTCTATTTCTTTTAATTGGAGAATTAAGTTCATTTACATTGATGGTTATAATTGAAATATATTGAATTATGATTGACATTCTTTTTAACTACTATCGTTTACCCCTTTTTCTCCTGTTTTTTGTTGCATGTCCTATTTGGTGGCTTCTTTCGGCTCTCATTTGTAGAATTCTGGTCATTTGCTTGTCTCTTATGCTCTTTTATTATGTTTTTTTAATTACTTGAGAGAGAGTATAACAATTCCTGATATGACATTAGAAGCAGTACACCTTTAGGAGACCAGAATGATAGGCGTTCCTAGCATTATTATTCCACCTTGCGGTGTTTAGAATAGTAGCTTAGTTTATAGCAATCAAAGCATACATAGTTAGAGTGAGAATTCTAGCAATTAACTACTAGTTTCAAACACCTGTTAGAGATTCTAGGGCCATTGTCTTAACCATCTTGTGTATATAAATGCATGGTTTTGCTCCTGCCATGTTTCCTAACTTTTCTGCTTGCTGTGTCTTCATTGTTTAATCCTTAAGTTCTTGATTTCCATTGAGCTGTGTTATGGCCTCTCCATTTTTAATTCTTATTTTCAGTTCTTATACTAGGGAGACTATACAATATTTGCACATGTAGGTCTGGCTTATTTTACTGATAAATATATGTTTGACTTGCATCCACTTATATATGAAAGCTTTTGCTGGTAGGAATGTAGACATGTGCAATCATTATGGAAATCTGTGTGGAGACTCCTTAAAACGCTAAGACGGGAAATCCCATTCAATCCAGCTATCCCCTACTGGGAATTTTCCCAAAAGAACCAAAAAACAACAAATCATAGTGATATTTGTGCACCTATGTTTATAACACCACAATTTGCGAAGGCCAAATCTTGGAAACAATCTAAATGCCTATCACCAGAAGAATGATTGAAAAAGTTGTGGTGTTTTTGTATAATGGAGTATTACTCAGCTGTTATGATGAATTTTATGTAGTTGGTTCTCATTTATCATTCTCTGCATATCTTCCTTTTCTACCTACTGTGCCAGAAAATAGTAAGACTGCATGGCACTTCACTGTGACAAGCTCCTGAAGTTATTATGAAACTTGCCATGAGTAAAATGGCTCTGCAAGGGCTATGAACTTTGATTTATAAATGCTGCCCTGGGAACTTCCTGAAAAATTGTTGATTTAAATTTGGAAACACTACATAATTGTAGAATATTCATCCTTTTTTTTTTTTTTAAATATGAACTGCTGCCACTTCTGACCCTTATATCAACACCTTTGTGTTCCATATGGTGGTGAGAAATCTGTCCAAACATTCTTTGACATTTCTTTGAAAAGGTGGATCCTAATTCCTCTCCCCTTGTGTGTAAGTTGGGCTTGGTAACTTGTTTCTGATACAGAGAATACAGCACAAGCAAGAGTGTGTATGCTGTTGGAGGGATACCAGCTCTGCCTTGCTTTCATCTGGGAATTATTTGCTCTGGAGCAAGACAGTGAGTCTGTGGTGAGGATCCTCAACCAGTCCTTCATAAAGTGGTGGAGACCAATGAGGCTGCCATCCACAGCAGCAAGGCTGTGCTCCATGGGACACTGCTGTGAGTGAGCCTTCTGCAGACACATCCTTCTGCTCCCACCACACTGTCAGATGCTGGGACCCTCAGCTCCAGTATTCTGAGACGTTCTGTGCCAGAACCATGTAGAGAAACTGCCCCCAAGTTCCTGAGTCACAGGCATGAGATGACAGGTGTTTGTTCTGAAGCACTCCCTGTTAGAGTTTTACATGTAGTAATAGATTGGAGATATACTATTTATGTTTTCCTCTTAGAATTTGCTACTCTTGCCCCCCCCATCTGCCTGGAGAGTTGTTCCTAATTTCCCTTCTGAAGGAAATTTTGTTCGTACTTCACTCAGTTCTCAAAGTTGAGAGTCTGTATTCCACAATGATGAGATTTTATTCTATCACCACCTTCTTTTAAAAATTTGATTTGTTTCTGAAGGAATACATCTATATACCTAATCCCTACTGAATTTTTGAGCGTCACACCTTTTCAACAAATACTACAGGTGCTGAAACTGCAGACCACCTCCCAAAGTCAGCTGTTTGTTGCCATTGAAAGCTCTGAAGTGTTCACCATCATTTCTAGGCTATTTCTTGGTATATTCTTTTAAGATGAACCATAAATTAGTAGCTAAGGATTTCCAGTTGTAAGTTACTACTGTGAATAAAAATATATAATATGTATCCCCCTTTGTAATTATTTTAATCCCTCAGAACAGTCTATAGTCAAACCATGCCCTGTCACACCCATGATTTAATGACAGATTTAAATTTCCCTGAGAGGTCCAGGCATTGCATACCTGCTATAGATGAGTTTGTGGTCTAGAATGTCCTCCTAATGTGAAGTTTGCTCTCTCACAACTCAAGTGCCATCTGATTCATCTCCTCTTCTTATTGTTCCTGTCACCTTATTCTTTTGGGTCTCGGCTTTACCCATGCATGCATTTATGAGAGTGCAGTGACATTTTAGAAGCTAACGTCGCCTGTGCATCTCTTCCCTCTGTCAGTGCAGTTAGGTGTAGAATCGAGGCTGATTTATAGCTCGTCTTCAGCTCTCTCATCTGTTGCCTGAGCAGGAGGAGAACTTGCTTGACTCTTTTGCTTGTGTCTAACAACTCCTTAAGTTCTTAAAACTGAGAGCTTGCATCATGATATCATTCCACAATTTTATTGCTATCCATATGAATTCCAGAATTAGAGCTTTAGAATACTCTGAAATCTTTTTAAAGTATTTCTTGGGTCATAATTTTATGTATTATGTAGGAGTTTTCATAGTTCAACTCATACATTTTTATTATACTTTATCTCAGTTCTTAAAGGGCTCACTTGGAAGATTTTCAACAGAAAGTGAGTATAACCAAATAGGCTAAAGATTATTTCCTCTATAAATTATTGTAGGTGGGTAAAAATAATTACTTTTTCTCAAATTAAAATTTTAGCAGACTTACCTAGTCTGTGGGAACTTCTCTCTTGTGCTCTCTCTCTCTTTCTTTCTTTCTCTTTCTCCCCTAAGTCTAGAGACAAGTTTGATCATCAATAAACATGAAGAATTAGGTAAATTGAGAGCAATTAGGCAATTAAAAATATTTAGGCCACATTTGGTTGAAGGCACCAGGCCTGGCATATTACTTAAAGTTGTAGCCCTGAAATCCAAAAGAATGCATGAGAACCACAGTGGTAACTTTAGCTTTAGGAGACTTTCCTGCCTTGTTTCCAGGTTGTGGAGAGGCACCCGACAGGCTAGACAGCAAGCAGAGACTTTCATGCTTTTATGGGGATGGAAAGATAAAAGTTAGAAAGTACAGCGTAATAAAGACAAGGGGTTAAATGCTAAAGGTCTTAAGGAATGACCTTATAGTAGCAATAAATTTTTTCTTTGGGATGGAAGCTAGGCATTTAGTAGTCTCAACTTCTAATTATATCACTATGATGTACACTTCATACTAGCTGTAAAAAATTCTAAAATAAAGAATGTGCTGAGGAAAAAAATGTCATGACTTGAGAGTACATCTTTAATATTCCATGTATATCACCTGGAATTTATTTATTTATTTATTTGTATTTATTTATTTATTTATTTATTTATTTATTTATTTATTTGTCTTTTTGAGACAGGGTCTTGTTATGCAGTTCAGGCTGGCCTTCAGCTCACTTTTGTAACCCAGGCTGGTCTCGAACTCGTACCAATCCTCCTGCCTCAGCCTCCTGAGTGCTGGGATCACCTGGAATTTAAACAAATGATTATGAGCTGATTTGAAAAATGAAAGAAAACAGGAAAACAAATAAAAAATCATAAAAACAAAATGTAGATTCATGAAGGTTCCAGTTTTCTATGGAGAAAATATCAGACTTTAATTTTTAAAAAATGTGATTTTTTTTTTTGAAAGGAAAAAGGATTGAGAATTTTGGCAATGTACATTTCATTTAATAAAAGAAAAAATCATTTATTGCAATTTCCTATTTTATTTTATCTTATGTATTTAGTACAGGGACTATAGGGTCTCTCTGCACAGATCAGACTCATAGTGGTCCTCCTGATTTCGGCTTCCCAAGCACTGGGATTACAAGTGCGCACCACCACACCCAGCTTGAGTTGCGGTCTCAGCATATCCCAGAGGCGGGGTCAGCATAGCCAATTTTCTACTTAAAAGGTTAAAAGTGGAAATATTGTAGAGTATATCAAAGGGAACACAAATTTATTTAGTAAGATTAGAAATGCATTATAGTAAACAATGCTTAGCATTACTAATAAAAGATGCTTTGATAAAGAGAGTATGAAAGAATGGAACAGCCATGCACTTTCTCTCTTAGATTGAAAGAAATGTTATTACCCACTATAAACAGGTCTGTTCATATAGTATCAGATGTATTAGTACAATAAGGCAAGAAAAAAATAAGGGGTATATAGTTGAAAGAGAACAAATATAATGTATTCACCTATAATATGGTTTTATAAATTCTATAATATAAATATTTGAATTATTAAATTTTATAGGTGAATTGTGTCACACTCACATATAATTGAAGTTCTAAAACATTGTCTCAACATATCAATATTAAAATAAAGTCTACCAACAATATAATCTGAAACATTAAATATAAAATCATAAAATGAAATTTTGAAGGGAAACAGCATTTATAATAGCAGGGTATGAAAAACCTAAAATGAGTAACACTGCTACCAAGATAGGTTTTTTTTTTTTTTTTTTTGTCTTTTTTGAGACAGGGTCTCACTATGCAGCTCAGTCCGGCTGAACTCGCTCTGCAGCCCAGGCTGGTCTCCCTTGCAACAGCCTGCCTGCCTCGGCCTCCTAAGTGCTGGGATTACAGGTGTGTGCCACCACTCATGACAGTTGAAATATTACTGAGAAAATCAAATCTGTAAATTGAAACTAACCCCAATCCTCCCTCTTCCTCTCAATCACCCCTCCTCCTTTTTCCTTTTGTGGAAATCGAGATGGTGATTCTGAATCTGATATGTAAACAAGTAAGAATCTGAAAAGGTTTTGAAGAAGAAAAGGAGACCTATGAGTGTTCACAGTGAGCTAGACACTGTGTATAGTGGTGTGCTGTTCCTGTACACATTGAAGAGTTTATGGATGTAATTCACAGTTGACCTCTGTTAATTTATATCTACATTTTCTGAAGTTATTATTTTTCTTTTTCCTAGAGATCATATTAACACCCCAGATAAAACCAGAGGTAGGCCCATGAGATAGTTCAGTGGACCGAGAGCCTGATTTGGCAAGTGCAGGGCCTGGGGTTTGATCCCAGGTCCTGCATGCCATACCAGCCCTGCCTCCAGGGCATGCTGAGTCAGCCACCAAGTCCAGGCATGATGGCACATGCCTGTAATCGCAGTTCTGGCAAAGCGGAAAAGAGGAGGATCATTAGGAGTCTGAGACATGTAGTGAAAGTTACATAAAATGGAACAAAACAAAACAAACCTGAGGTACATTCTGAACAAAGAAATAAAAAAGTAACTATATTCTTAAAAAAATTTATTTCTTAGTTTTCACCCAGAGTAGATCATCTGGCATTATTGATTCTTTGCATTTGAAATAATTCCATGATTTCTTCAGAGGTATGAGGGACAATTTGCTAACTTATAGTAGAGCTCACTTTTATTTAGATTTTTTTGTTTATGCATTCATTAAACAGATTGCTTAAACTTCAGATTTGCATAATATGACCTTTAGAAATAACTTTTGACTTTTCTGGCCATGTGCTAGCTGGCTGTAGGAATATCATGTGGGCTGAAAGGTGAAATACTAAGGAATGACCCTCTAGAGTTACCCTGTGTGGCCTTAGAAGAATTCCATAATTTTTGGTTAGTTTTCATAAATAATATATATTTTGTATGTTACATACCCTTATGAAGAACAACGTAAGTGAATTAAATATATGAAATTTTTCAGTCTATGTTGATGAATTAAATAAGGCACATTGGCAGGGGTAGCCTCATAAAAAGGTACTAAAGAAAACAAACAGTATATCAAGTTTGGCTATATATGTTTTCTTTTCACTTAACCTTCAAATTAAAGTTCTGTGTTTCCTTATCTTCTTTCTTCCATTTGGTGAGTCATTCAGCAAATATTTTAGAGGTTTACCTCATCATTTTCACTTATAAAATATTTTCTATGTTGCTACATTTTTTCTACATTTTTTACATTTTGAGTACATGTTGATTTTTCTGTGTAGATTGTGGTTACATTTAGTTTTTGAAATATCACTATTGTATCATGCCTTGACTTTTAGTTTTTGGAGGGATAATATTTCAACAGCAAGACCGGAAATTCCAGAAAGACCTCCCTTTTCTAACATTAACACAAAACATGTAAAACATTCTCATCTTTTACATTGTATGGTAAGATATTTAAGATTATATGGATAAAAATCCAATAATTTGAGCAGATCATGGTTTATAAAATTTCTCTTGCATTGTATTATTCTTGCTCCACTGCTATTAAAGTAATGAGATTTCTGGTTCAGTACCCATAATGTAGAACTACACAGTAGGAAATTATAAAGAAGAGCTTCAGATTCACTTCAGTGTTACTTTCTGTTATGGCTTATGTCTAGTTGTCCCCCCAAAGCTTCATGTAGTCATTGGGTGGGGACTTCTAGAGTTTGAGACTTGATCCACAATCCCTGGGATTATGGGTTTTAGTACTTCTGGGATTATGGGTGTAGCCTAAGGCGGAGGCTAAGGCGGAGAGCCTGAATGTAATATAAAAAGAGGCAGAGAGACAGACTCGAGCTGTTGCTGCTGCTCTGCTGCCCTGATTGATTGGGTGCCTCTGCGAACATTTTGCTGCTGTTCTGCCGCCATGAACTGGATGCTCTCCACCCTGCTCCACTCAGCCTTTGGCCAGCCCAATATGGACTGAAACCTCCAAGAACTGTGAGCTAAATAAACCTTTCCTTCCTTCATTTTGAGTGTCAGGTATTTGTTCCAGCAACGAGTAAAGAGTAACTAAGACATTCACTCCAGTGTTACTTTCACATACAAACCACTGCACATCCTCCATGCTACCTTACACGAAGTGAGTGTATTTGAAAGGCTAACCCGACCTGAGGATACTAACAGCGAGATGCACTAGGAGCAGGAGAAGCATGACTTCAGTCACAGGTACTTTGCCTTTTAAGAGCCTTGCTAAAACCAGTGATACATCAGATGTCATTACATACAGCCAGTAATAAGTACTTTTAAGTTCAGGTCTGCATGATAAAACCTTCAAACCTTTTGGCCACTTGTACTTGAGGAACTTGGAGAACTGTTCTGTGTTCATAATACTTGGTTTTCATTTAATGACTGTTGAGAGTTACTTAATTTCTGTAAGCCTCAGGTTCTATATCAAGTGGAGAAAATGATGGTATCTTATTAATAGGAAAGGTAGAATAGTTAGAGGAGAGACGGTGCTAAACAATTGCTTTCTCCCTCCAGAGGTGATATGTATTTCCTGTACCATACAGAGAAAAACAAGAAAAGGAAAAGAAAGTAAAAAAGAAGCAGGATTATAGGATCCAGCATTAACAAATCTTATAATTCTGCCTCAGAGATTTTAATTTTTTTATATAAATTTTTACCCATCCTTTCATTCATCTCTAGATAAGAGGGACCTCTTTTCCTGTGAAACATCAAAACCTGGATCTATGCTTCTGTCTTTTCATCTTTGCCTTAGTATTGTTGGTATCTTTTTTGTTTCAATACAGTTTCATTATCTGCATTATCTAGTAGCTCTTTCTTTTCAGCCTACAAAATATTAAAGTTATATTTAGTCCTGGTGACAATTGGAACTTCTCTTCTATTATCCCATTTCTTTTCTACCAAACTTACAATAATTTAAGTGTTGTCTACGTTTTATTACTTTGTAGTAGTTAATATATTAATAATAGTGGAGACTTATTAGAGAAAATTAGATGTAAATATCTTTCACTTAGTATCTCCTCAATTCTATAACTTCTATGTCTGCTTTATTGAAATGGCTTTGCTAAAGATCAATATGAGGGCATTTCTTCTCCCAGCAGGCTTTTATTTTTTTAATTTTTAAAATTTTATTTTAATGTGAAAGAAATAACAATGGGACAGTTTCACCACAGGTTAGTAGGACAGTTACAGTAATTAATACATTGCATATTGTTGTCTTCATAGTAGTTGTTCAAACAACTACTATGGAGACATAGTATCTTTTCTAAATACTGTTAGTACAAATCTTTCTTCTCATTGAACTAAGAGAAAGATATTATTTGCCATTTCTTTTTGCTGTCATCAATAGGTCTTTATTGACTTTCTCTTTTAATCTTCATTCTTATTTTTGTTTTTCTGTCTCATTGTGTATTCCAGACTGGCCTTGAACCTACTTCGCAGCCCAGACTGGTTCTGGGATTGCAGATATGCACCACCACCCATGGGCTACCTTTATTCTTGTGGTAGGACTTTCTAGTCCTCTTACTCTTAGAAAACGATCACTTCTCTTGACTTACACTTTTTTTTTTAATTACAAGTGCATTCTTAAGATTTGTATCCTTTGTATTCCGTCCCCCTTTAGATGATCTATCTGCAACTCTATACAAATGCTTGTCAACCTAAGATGAGGTTACATTCTTATAAACTCATTGTAACCTGAATAGTTAGTAGATGAAAACATCCTTAACACACCTACCCTACTGTGCATCACAGCTATACAATACCCTAGAGGGGTTGGGTAGTTTGTTCTTCTGATCACATGGCTGCCTGGGACCTGTGCTTGCTGACTTCATCCAGCATCCTGAGAGAAAGCCTTCTTCATGTTGCCAGGAAAGAAGAGAAAAAGCCTGAGGAATGGCATCTACTGAAAATGTAGTGCTTTTGTATCATCATATCAAATTGTTAAAAAATGTAAATTGAATCATCTTAAATTAGGAAATTTCTGTACTTTATTAATGTTCAAACTTTTTTCTATACACGTGGGAAACACTTTTATATTTTACTTCTAAATCTTATGACTATAAATATCTATGGAGAGATTATAGTAAATACTATAATCTTTTCTCTTTTGAAGTCATGCTTTGGTTGCAATACAAGTTAGAAAATTAAAAACTTACTTTTAAAAGTGTTATATAACATACTTTGAATATATGGCTTACTAATACACTTTATTGTTTTATCTTATATGTTAGAAATAACAAATGTATTCATATGCAAAACTAGTATTTATTCAAATGAATCATAAGTGTACTTAAGACAGAAGAAATATTCATGATTTGCTGACTTCAATTCCTTTAGGTACTATATACCAAGAGGTAGCAAAGTTGGATCAAGTAATAGTTCTATTTTTAGTTTTTTGAAGAATATGCCTGTTGATTTTCCATAGGACTGTACTAATTTACATTATCACTAGCACTGTACCAGAATTTCTTTTTCCTCTGACCAGCATTGACTGTTTTTATATTCTTGCTCGTAGACATTCTGGCTGTGGTGCTGTTATGGAAGATGGAATCTCTGGGTGGGTTGAACATGAATTACTCTAATAGCTAACAATGTTGAACATTTTTTCATGTGCTTATTGGCTATTTGTACTTATTTTTTTGAGAAAGATCTGTTTAATTATACTGCCCATTGATTGATTGTGCTATTTGATGCCTTTATTTTACTTTTTTAAAAAGTTTTTTATATATTTTAGATAACCCTGTGTTAGAAAGTAGCCAGCAAATATTTTTCCTATTCTGTAGCTTGTAACTTCACTCTGTAGATTGGTTGCTTTACTGTAGAGAAAGACCCCTATGCTCATGGACTGCAGAATTAATATTGCTAAATGGTCATAATGCCCAATGTAATCTCTAGACTCAGGGCAATTCCTATGAAAATACAGCGATTTTCTACACAGAGCTAGAAAAACAATCTTAAAATTCACAAGGAAACTTGAAAGACCCCAAATAGTCAAGGCAATTTTAAGCAACAAGAGTAATGCTGGAGGCATTGAAATATCCAATTTCAAATTATACTACAAAGCCATAATAAAAACAGCATGAACAAGCATGGAAGTAGGTGTGTAAAGCAAGGAAACAGAATGTAGGACACAGAACCAAACCTATGTATCTATCATCATCTGATTCTGTATAAAGGATTCTAATATATTCACTAGACAAAGGACAGCATCTTTCACAAATCTCCACTCTGTAGATTGGTGGCTTTACTGTTCAGAAAGACTGCCTATGCTCATGGATTGCAAAATTAATGATAAATTAATGTACAAAAAAATAACTGGGAATAGCCGGGCGTGGTGGCGCACACCTGTAATCCCAGCACTCGGGAGGCTGAGGCAGGAGGATCAGTGCGAGTTCGAGACCAGCCTGGGCTACAAAAGTGAGCTCAAGGCCAGCCTGAACTGCATAGTGAGACCCTGCCTCAAAAAGACTAAAAAAAAAAAAAAAAAAAAAAAAAAAAAAAAAAAAAAAAAAAAAAAAAAAAAAAAAAGAAAATAACTGGGAAAAGGTACAAGATTGAAACTAGATCCCAATGCCAGACAAATAGCTCAGTGGATTAAAGTGCTTGCCAACCTCAGGGGCCAGGGGTTTGATCCTTGGGCCTGCAGTACTGGCCCTGCCCCTGGGGCACACTGAGATGGCAGTTGAGACTGAGCGTGGTGGCACTCACCTACAATCCCAGCTCTTGGAAGGCTATAAACAGGTGGATCACTATGAGTCTGACCTAGTAGTGAGACCTTGAACATCCTGTCTTTCACCCTGTATAAAATCAATTCAAAACAGCTCATATATATATATATATATATATATATATATATATATATGTATATGTCCTGAAACTGATGAAAAATAATGAAGGAAAAAAATCACACACAAAGGCTTATTATGATCCAATGATATAGGAAATAATAGCAAGAAGCAACTAATGGAGGTATTTTATTTTACTCTTTGTTTCACTACTTTTGTCCTTTAAACTCTAGATACAGTAGATCCTGTGTACACTTTTTAAGATCCTTGATTTTGGAGTGGAACTTGAGAATACAAAATAATTGGGTTGAGCCGGGAGTAGTGGTGTATGCCTGTGGTCCCAGCACTTGGGAGGCTGAGGCGGGAGGATCGGTGTGAGTTTGAGACCAGCATGGGCTACAAAAGTGAGTGCAAGGCCAGTCTGAGCTACATAGTGAGACCCTGTCTCAAAAAGACCCAAAAAAACAAACAAACAAACAAACAAACAAAAAACCCAAAAACAAACAAACAAAAAAACCATTAAAAAACAAAATAGTTGCGTGACAAGAGGACAAGATGTAGTGATATTTAAATGAAATTGAGTGATGTCACTTGGTACATTACCTTTCCAGATTCTTGAGCTGGGCTAGCCATCATGCTCCCACATTTATGGAATTTCTCTGTTATTAATTTTTATTTTATTATCCTAATATGGAATATTTATAGCATGCTATCATGCTATATATCTTTTCTTTGGAATAGAGCTATTTGTTGCCCTATCTCATGTGCCTGGACTGGCTTGACTCATTGATTATATTTATTCTGTTTCTTACATTACTAAGAGCCTCTGGTATTCCACATACACGCCTCCTGCACAACCTTTACACATCAGCTTATAAATCTTATTTTACTTGTCTGGGCCCAGGAGAAATGAATGATCTTTCAGAGAGATGATTTGTTCTTCTTTCTACGGCCTCAACAAAATCCTCCTAACTGAATATTTTTAAACTATCAGTAAGTAACTGAGTATTTGAAGTTTATAAACATATTTGTAGTATGTTATCAGACAAATCTGTTTCAGTAAAAAGATAATTTCTTTTCAGTTATGGGGATAACCAAGAAATGTTCAAAATTATGAACAATCATACAAAGTTAGTTGGTAAGTTACATAATAAAATAACTATTCTTGGAATGAATACTTACTTGGGAGAATCCCTCATATTTCATTTATTATGAAATTGCTTATCCAGTATATTAGAGTGGCCACCATTTAAATGTACATCTTACCTTCAGGGCTGTTTCAAACCTTATAGCATTCTTTTGCACTTTTTTTCCCATGAAGGAATTTTCTCTTGAGCTTAATGTAGATTATATGTTCTATCTAGAAGCAAAAGTTTGGAAAATCATCTTATTTTAATTTGATATAGAAAAAAGTTTTAAAGGACTGGTATTAATCTCTGTGATTTCATTGTCTATGGAGGTCTTCGAGAACTTTGGTGGCTTGGTGTGTGCACTTGAGACATCGGATATATGGCTTCATGATTTCTACGCAAGTATTTCTTTGTTCCATTGATCTTGTTCATTTTCATTCATTTTCAGTAAGAAACAGATCTGACAGATCTATCAATGTTAACAGACATATATTTGAATACTACCTCTCTCCTTGGCTTTGTGTGTTTGGCCTTTGAGCATCGATCGGTATTTGGTTGATAGTCCTGCTTGTCTAGCCCACTCAGTGATTTGCTTCTAGAAGATTGTATTCCTTATGTTCTCTCAGTAGTTCAGACACAGTGGTAAACCTAAATAGTAGCCTTTTTCTCTTTGTGTAACTGATTCATATTGGGTCCAATATTTTATAAGAACTATTGTCCCCAAATAATGTGCTTATTTATAATTTCATGCTATAATTGTGAAGAAATTCAAATACATAAAAATACTAAGTTCAGTTATTGTAGAAACATTTCACTGTTAGAAAGTGGCAAAATGAATTTACCTAAAGTACAAAAGAAAATCTACCTGATTAATTCATAATTAGTTGATCTACCATTTGGAGTTGTAATATGGAGGAGTGGTAATTACGTGTTTATTCATGGAAACATTTTATAAATTGGATAAGCTATTTAAATATATTAAAGCTCTCCTAAACTTAAATGTGTAATGATGGTGTGGTTTATTAAAACTAAAAATGTCTTGGAAATTATCTAATTATTGGAAATGTTCCAAAAATACACACAAAAATAAGAGTATACACTATAAATAGTAAGAGTTCAATGGATGTCTTCCTTCTAGACTTTTCTCCTTTATAATTAAATATAGCTGCCTATTAAAATATAAAAAGTATGTTAGTGTGATTGCAGTAATCGTTTCACAATGTACATATAAATTAAAACATTATATAAATCATAAATATTCACAGGTTTTAGTTGCCAATTATATTTCAAATAAAACTAGGGAAGAATATTAAAATAATATTAAAAAACAAAATCCCCAATTATTTATCTCAGGTCTTACTAACAATTTCTATTATTAAATAATGAGTTTATTATTATTTTAACAAATATATAATAATGATTCAAAATAATGAGTCTGCTGCAGCATTTTACACTGGAACCGAATTATGGATCTTTCAGTTGTGTATCCATGATCTGTTTCAGTATTCTCACCCAGACTTCCTGTTTAATTTGAATATAATGATGTGCTTCCACTTAGAGTCTCTAACTTTTCCTTCTACAATAAATTTCAGGCAACACTGAGAGGTGAATGCTCAGCCCATGAAAGGGAGGCCTATATATCTTAATCTGAACCTACATTATCACAGCTATACATTGGTTAATTAATATATATTGAAGTGTGCTTTATCAGAACTATATTCAAAATATGACACACACACACACACACACACACACACACACACACACACACACACATATATATATATATATATATAATAAACATGATAAAGAGGGCTCTGTTCTTCATGGGCTTTTCATTTCAAGGAAACTTCGAAGGTATATTTTAAAGTTCTTTGAGCAAGAAATGAGTATCTAATGGATAGTTTAAACAAATTAAAAAAAATAGCTAATCAACACTTCATAGAAATACTGATAGTGTTTGGTACGAGGGGCACCAAATATATATGAGTCGTAGATCTATTGATTGCTTGACGAACATTTCACTTAATGACATTCTTGCCCAATCCTGGATTATGCTTCTCACAATGATTGGATGGTGATGTTTAAGATATTTTACATTGATAGATGTAAACGAATGGGAAGAACAGAAGCTGAGGGTCATTAATGAGATAATGTGAATGAGATAATGTGAAAGATTATCAAGACTTTTCTGGCAAATTCTCTTCACTGCTCAGGCAACAAGTGATGTGTTAAAATGTAACAGAGAAGCACTGTGCAGTCTTGCATGTAGTGTTTCCTTAACCTTGTTCTCCCAAGATTTATCTAAGTGAGCGTGACATGCACTCACTGAAGTACTCGTTCTGGAGATATTTGTATGTCTCACTCTCTCTTAGGTTCTTTAAGCACTTGTCCTAGATGCATAACTATGCCTTTGCAAGGACACAGACTATTTAGCTAATTTACTTTAACATTTGTTCTAGATAAGAATAAATCATGTATCTATGGAAATAGAAGGTAGCCATCTTCTGAGCATCTTGACTAACATTTTTCTGTCTTGCAAGATAATAAGCAATTAACCCAATGATTAGATTGCAGGAAATAATTTGTAATGATGGATGTAATAATGCAATTTAATTAACTTCCAATAAATATTTTAGTGGGAATTCATTTGTACCACCAGATATTAATTTATACTCTACTTCCTTCTCTAGTTTGTGTTTACTGCACCAAAATCATGTAGCAAAGTTATTCTTAATTTAAATAACCATGATCTAAAAAGTCATAGCCTTCTTGTGCTTATATAGCATGTGTATCACGTGCAGTCAAAATGCAGGGCACAAAAAGACTCTCAGTCTGAAGTGATTAATGATACTGTTTTTTAGTTTCTAAACATATTGCTGAGATGTTCTTAGCTAGAGTTGTATGAGATGGGTGATTTGAATGAAATTGGCATTTCTTAAATGATACAGGGTCCTGATTTATAGTTCAAGAAACCACCCTGTGTAATTTTTAAAGTAAATAACCTTTTGCTTCATCTGCTATTTGAATTAAAATAGAGAAAATGGTATTGACATGTAATTTAGATATTGAGTTCAGAGGCCTTATTCAACCCATGTTTGTTTGAATCTGCCAATTTACTAGGAAAATAATGTTTCTCCCTTGAGAAATAATCTGAAAAGCCCTAAACTATAAATAAAGAACAAATTAAGAGACAATAGGAAGTAGCAACGTAGGTCTCATTTTAATGGGGAAGAGATCAAAAAATTCAAAAAGGGGAAAGGGAATGAATAAAGGAGTTATGATGCGCTGTGTGCCTAGACCACCTCCTCATGAGGACTGCAAACCTGCTGTACTGCAAAGATGGGCTAATATTTGTTTTTTAAGAAAGAAACAGCATGATACAGGTTTCAGAATTGTTGGGCATGACTTCAGGAGCAAGCTGGAAGAAAGAAAGATGGCTTTGAGAATTCACCACAAGCGACGGAGGCCTCATGTGAGCATCTTCACTTGAGAAGTAAACAATCGCTTTATTTTATATCTCCTTAATGAAGCAGAACAGCCACCTAGTTATTATGAAGGAATAGACACACATTTACAGAGGTATGTTTTCTAGTTTTTGTCAGATAATAAAAGAGCAAGTATTAAATTGATTCATAGGAAGCATCTTTTTTTTTTTTTTAATAGTTTGGGAGTTAAACACATGTTGGCACTAAAAATGTTAATTTTACTGATGACATTAAACCTTTGGATGGATTATACCTTTCTTTGCATATCACAGTTGAAGACAGGAATATAGACACCTTAACGTTGGGTATTATCCAGCCTATAGATATTTTGATATTTGTATATATTACTGTTTTTGCCTATGAAAGCACCATGAAATGATACAAAAAATTGTGGGCCAGGAGTCTGGACATGGCCCAGGTAGGTTCTTTCTTTAAAGTCTTCCAAAGCTGCAACCTAGGTGTTAGCTAGGCTGTGGTCTCACCTAGGACTCATGTAGGGAAGCATCCATTTCCAGTCCCACCCAAACTGTGCCCATGGCTGGTAGGGCCAAGGGCCACAATGTCTTGCTTCCCTCAGGTAGAGGCTGCCTTCCAGCCCTAGGCTGTCTTCCCCCATGGAGGACCCTCTACTTCTCCTTTTGTTCCACGCTCCCTTGCCACAGATCCAGAGAGCCAACAAGGAGATGTGGCAAAGTCAATGAACTAAGGAAGACAGTTATGCAATTTAGCGTAACCAGAGGTGAGAGCCTGTTACTTATGCCCTACCCTCTGATGGAAACAAGCTACAGGTCCTGTCCATACTCAGGGGCCTGAGATCACATGGTCATGGGTGCTGGGCAGCGTGGTTGTGGTGGCCAGCTTCAGGTCTGGTTACTCCGACTTATTAATGTTTATATAAAACATGTTGATTTTAATAAATTCAGTATTTTTCTAAACACCTGTGACATAAAATCTGGTTTGAAAAAACAATTCTGGTTTTAAATGGTAACCCGAAGCTTTGAAAATGTCTGTAATGTTTCATTTAAAAATATTTATTATAACTTTTTAAATTTTTGTCTGATATGATCATTTCAAATCTGTCCCTACAGCTCAGCTGATCGTGCTATGAATAATGATAAGTAGAAGCCATGTGGTGTTAACTACCAAATTTGGGGGATTTTATGAATACTCTTTTTTGAATGCCGCTTTTCTTGTAATTTTATGCTATTTTGTAACTCCTATTTTAATAAATTAAACCTTTTGAGAAAATATTTGAGATATCAAACAGATGGTAAATAGAGGGTTGTATTCTACTCTATCAGTGATGATGCCAAGTGCAGAGAAGTGAAAATCTTCAGCTTGGTTCACGTTAGCTCTAAGAGATTCAGTGTTTGCTTTGGTGCAAAATTGGCTGCAGCCTAAATTCTATAAAGTCTTGCACCCTTATCCCCTTTTGTAACTGGCTGAAATTTTTTCCTAGAGCAAGTCTGTCTTAGTTACTCTTCTCTGTTGCTAGGACAAATACTCGATACCCAAAATGAAGGAATGAAAGGTTTATTTACCTCACAGTTACTGGAGATTTCAGTCCATACTCAGCTGGATCCAAGGCAAAGAGGCACAAGGCAGAGGCTAGCAGTTCATGGCGGAACAGCAACAATGGCGACAGAGGCAATGGAACAACCAGTGGAGCAGAGAGCAACAGCAACAATCTGTCTCTCTTTATATCACATTCAGGCTCTCTGCCTCAGCCTGTCGGCTTTAGACCACACCCATAATCCCAGGACTCAGACCCATAATCCCATCAGTACTAAAACATATAATCTCAGTGGATCATGAGTCAAGTCTCAAACTCTAGAAGTCCCCACACCATGATTGCATGAGGCTTTGGGGGAACAACTAGACATAAACCATAACAAAGTTGAATGAGTCACTTGTGTGACTTGTGTCATTTATGCTTTGACACAGGCTGGGGAAAGAACCTTTGTCTTCCTAATACATGTTCCCCCAATGGGTAAGGGGTGGCATAATCCATGGGGCCACCTCCTTCCCTACCACTGGCAGGACCCACATGTGGTACACAAGTGGTGAACTGAGTTCACAAAGCAAGTCTTTTCAGTTGGGGAATACATGAAAGGAAATATTTTATTTTATACAAAAACTATATAGACACATTTTATATAAACACAATAATAAGCATATTTATGTCTAGTCTGTATCTAAATCTAAGCAAATGTTTTAAAACCAACGTGATGACAGAAACAACAACTTCATTTTCTGCCTTATTTCGAGATGTGCTCCTTAGCTGATTCAAGTGCTGTTTAGTATGCATAGCCATCTCTTTCGACAGTGGAAAGTTTTTCCCCAAAGACAAACACACAGAGAAAATCTACAGTTCACATTTTCTAACATCTGTATCAGAAAAGAAGCAAGTAGTAAATGAAAGATTCATTTTCAGGCGGAGGGACAAGTTACAGGCAGGAAAATAGAATTGGAAATAATATTATTTTAGAATTTTTTAATGATGATTCTCTGAGATTCTTTTGAAGAAGGCCATTTTGTTAAACAAGTGTTGTCTCCAGATATCTTTAACTATTTTTTACGTAGGAAATTTTAGTATTTTTGATATTGCTAAATAGATTCAACTGCTTTATGTAAGTTCTTACATGGCTTTTTCCCCATGTAAATGATGGGTCTGATAATCCTCCAAGCAGCGTGTGTGTTGGGTAGTTGGGAGTAATCATAACACATAATAACTTTCCAGGAACAATCTGCAATCATTATACAATGTTATTCTATAATCATTTATAGAATATCTGCTATGATTTACAAATGGTAGGGCTGTAATACAATAGTGAGAAAGTCAAAACTTCTTCCTTTCATTAGGGGACCGGAGAGGAGAACTGACCTCATTTTCATCAGGGGAAAATGTTTTGTGAAGTATTTTAAATCTTTATAAAATTTCTTGTGCTATGTAATTATGTGATGCTACTTTCTTGCACATGTTGTTATGGTTTATATCTGTTTGTCCCCCCAAAGCCTCATGCAATCATGGGCAGGGACTTCTAGAGTTTGAGACTTGAATGATGATCCACTGCGATTATGTGTTTTACTACTGTTGGGATTATGGTCTGAGTACTGCCAAGACTGTGGGTGTGGCCTGAGGCTGATAGGCTAAGGCAGAGAGCCTGATGTAGTTTAAAGAGACAGAGAGCCAGACTAAAGCTGATGTTCTCTGCTCCCCTATTTGGTTGGTTGTCTCTGTCGTGATTGTTGCTGTTCCACCGCCATGAACTGGATGCTCTCTGCCCTGTTCCACTCAGCCTTGGGCCAGCTGAATATGGACTGAAACCTCCAGTAACTGTGAGCTAGATAAACCTTTCCTTACTTCAATTTGAGTGTCGGATATTTGTCCCAGCAACGAAAGAAAAGTAACTAAGACACCTGTTATAGTTTCTTGGGTATGTCACCTATGACTGTTGCACATAGAAGCATAGGGAGTGATCACACACACCTGTCCTTTGTGAGTGCTTTGTGATTGCGCCTGGCAGCTGTTAGATACTCCAGGGTCTGGCCCTAATTTCAGGGGGGCATAAATATCCACACAACAGCTTGGCATCTCTTAAATGTCTTACAGCCTTCTATCACTGTTCAGGAAAGGACCAGTGGTGAGCCATGAGAAAAATGTTATAATTGGACAGGTGATGGAAGTTAAAGGAAACTAGTATTGGTTAATTTGAATCATACTATTTTTGCTTCATAAGGGTTTGAAAATTCTACATGGAGATGGTCTGAGCTGGTTCCAGGGGCATGTGGTGTTAATGATTGAACATAAATCCTGTTTATTTGCTTTCCTCTTTGGTCATAGACATGGAAGCAGGCAGTTAAATTTAAATTGGTTTATTTAGGGTTTGTGTCCAAGAAAAGTCTTGGTTAGGGTGATTTAATCAGACTATTAATAAAAAGTCAAATTGTTGTGACAGTTTTGCAGGTGTGTGCTATCCATGTTAAAATTCAAATGTGACCTGCAGGTCCTAATCACAGCAGGCTTGGTGACAGTGTCCTTGTTGAGGAAGTGATATCAGTCATTCATGCATTTGAAGTGAGGTAAATATTCTGTTGAAGAGGTTCTGCCCCTAGGATGCCAGCTCACGGAGCCAGGTCTCTGAGATTAACAGGCTGTGCAGTTCTGTATCCTATGAGACCCAAATACCATATCCTGTCTGATGCCAGAGACCACAGCTCTGAGAGCCAGGCCTGCTAGCAGGATACATGCACAATCAATTAGCTTCTTTTTGACAGCACCTTGGAATGAGCTGACTCTCACAGCAAACAGCACAGAATTATAAAATAGGCAGAAACAGGGCAAAAGGCAGAGTCCACAAACAGCTCATCTGGCCACAAATTTCATATATCCGAATGATTTTTGTTTTCATTTATTCCGTGTTCTTGTATTCAAGATATTATTACTAAGTTTTTCAAAATAAACACTAAGCGTATTAGCCATATTTCATGTGATACATGGAAGCAGCACCGTAATAGATGGGGCTGGCATTGATCTTCTGCACTTTGGAGCAGCCCTGACTGTTAACAGTAGCAGTTGCTTTGTTCTGCACATTATCAGAAGCTGACACTTTTCACATATTGTCACCTACATTACATCAGAACAGCCCTTGAGTGTTATGATATTGTAACTATTTTTACAAATGAGCAGTAAGGCCAAGGAGGTGTAGGAGGCTGAGTGTGCTTGGCTTTATATCTGGACACATTAGCTCAGAGTGAGTTCTACTGAATCTTCGCCTTTTCATTTTTACTGGACAACATCAAGAACAGCAGTCCACCACCTTTTTGGCACCAGCAGCTGCTTTTGTCGAAGATGAGTATTTAATGAATGGCAGTTAGATTATCCTAAGGGACGCAGAACCAGCATCCCTTGCAGGTGCAGTTCATAGGAGAGTTTATTCTTCTGAGAGAATCTCAGGTCACCTCTGATGACTGGGAGGAGCTTGGGTGATAATGCCAGAAATAGGGAGTGACTGTAAATACAGATACAGGGGAAGCTTTGGCTGCTCATTCTCCTGCTGTCAGGCAGGCTCCTAGCAGGCCACAAACCATTGAGGTCCACGGGCTGGTGGCTGGGGACCCTGCCTTGGTATGCATTAGAGCCAGCTCCTTTTGATCTTCTGCCAAACATTTCTGCATACCATTTTGGATGTCCTCTAGGCCAATGCTAATTTGTATTAAGATACAAGTAGATTGGTATTCCATCAACCAGGACACAGTAATTTGGCCACTTTCAAATCAATTTTTCTCAAGTGTTTGTTCCTTGATCTTCATGCATCTGGTGGCTTCTCTTACCATGGACATGTTGGTGCTTCTGAGACTTCTTTCCCAAGTACTAGCTAGGTTATTTTATCAATTAGGGTCTCACTAGGAAAACAGAAACCAAGGTAAATATTTCAAATGGAGGAAATTTTAATATAAAACTGACTCCACAAGTGTTGAAGGCTAAAGGGGCAAAAATGAAAAAGTGGTAACCCCAGGAAAAATAAATGTACCAAGCAGCTGTTGTTGTCTTTCTTTAGGATGCAACTGAAAGAAATAGCTCACATTCCTTATGCACACAGGGGTCGCAAGGGGTCACAGAGCTGAGAGGGACTTGGCTTGCTATAGCTCATTGGAATCACAGCAGAAAAGAAGTTGAAGCTTAGTAAATGTAACTAACTCTTGCTTTCTTCATACTGTATTCATTCTCTCAGTCTTTTTTCACCACTTTCCATGTCCATTCTGCTCCTACTCCTTTAGTGCTCTGCAATTTGTTTTCACTTACTCCACAGACTCAGTACCACTCCTAATGTCAAAGATATGTTCTATGTAAAATGGACACATTAAGGCACACCCATAAGTTACTATGAAGGCCTTGCTCACATTTGGAAAAGTTTATATCATCAGAGGAGTTACGCTTTGTAGGCTGGCCAGACCTTCAGCATCGGATGCTGACCCTTGAAATAAGAAAGCAAGGTGACGGAACTGTGGAAATGGAGTTTTATAAGTAACAAATATTGATTAGGCAAAAGCATCATAGATTCACATGTTTTGAATCATTGATATTGTCTATGAAAAAATAAGGGGACTGTAGTAACACAGTATTATAAATAAATATCCCCATCCCAGTTCCACTTGGTAACAAGAGTCAGGCTAAGCTAGTGATGGTGAACCTCTTAGAGCTTTCAGTGACAAGAAATGTCCAGCTGAGTCACATGTGCTATAGGTGTGCTGCTGTGGGGCTGAGCTAAATGTCTTCCTTGTGCTATGTCTTTTTTGGTCATCTTCTCAATTTCGGATTGATTTCTGCTGATGCATATTTCTTATATAGAACCTATCTTTTGGAAATCCCAAGTGAAAGTCATTGATTGAACACAGACTAGAAGTTTGATTCTCCATATTTTAAGTTCCACAGAAATAATCTTTCCTATGTTAGTGAAGAAATTTGCTTGACTTAAAAATAGTTCCTCAAAGCCAGCACACTCACCAGAACTGCAGTGCAGTGGGTGAGACCCTGAGACGGTCTCTTAAACACCTTGCCAGTTTCTGCTTAAGTTCCCAGATCTGACAGTGGTTCTCAACCTTTCTAATGCCATGACCCCGCAATATAGTTCCTCATGTTGTAGTGAACTCAAACCAAAAAATAATTTTGGTGGCTACTTTGAATTACTAATTCCAATAAATAACATTTCACCATAGCATAACATGGGTTTAAATATGTATTTTCCGATGGCTTTAGGCCAGCCCTGTATTTTGGTCGTTCAACCCCCGCCGGAGTTAGTTGTGACCCAAAGGTTGAGAACTGCTGTTAGAAGGTTTCAGGTAAACCCTCTTGCAAAGATTTTGCATACACCTTCCAGTAGAGCATGAGCTTCTACAAAGCATTCTCATTGTAAGTATACAAAGCAACCTTGTTACTCATAGATAGGCAGCAGAATAAACAGAAAGAGAAGGGCAGGGATTCACAGGAAGTCTGTCTCCCAAAGGACTGGGATGTTGTGCAGGGTGATGATGTGTGTATGCCCCTCTGTGGACAAAGCTGAGGGCTGCAGAGGCACCCCATCCTGTGTTTATGCTACAGGACCAAGCTGCACATGGAGTAAGCCCACACCACCCCAGACAGTTTCATCTGATCTCTGGGTTTACCTCCTCTGTGGGGAGAGAGATGGGATGGCTGAGGCCATAGAGAGACCTGTCTTCTTATGCATTCAGGTACTTGTGTACCTGCCCACATTCATCATGTAGAGCTCATTAATTCACGCAGTCATTTAGCTGCTATTTGTCAAGTCCTCTCAGTGCACTGTGTGTAGTGTCAGATTGTCAAGTACTTGCTAGAAAGGTACTAATTGGCATGATAATCAATTTTATTTTTTTTATTTAATACTTCATGAGAGTGGATACTTCTTGAGCATGACAGCACAGTAGGGAGATAGATTATAAAGATTATAAAGTGACAACAAAATCTTTATACATTGTCTAATCTAATTTTGTTTCTATGTCCCACAAATACAAATTTCATCAAATTTCTGTCATTCTGGAAGACAGTAATCAGGAGGATTTGTTGCTTTCCACCTCTGTATTTATCTGTCTCCAAAGGCATGGTGCTCTCTTACTGCACAGTTCTTTTCCACGACTCATTTTAATCATGTTCCTTAAATGTCAGATTCATTTTAACCTTGTAAATTTCATTTTGAGTAGTGCTAAACAAAAGCACAGGCTGCTGTGGAAAGGTATCATTTTCTAAAAGTGTGGCCAGACTCTTTGGGCCACACCAACCTTCCATCAAGTGTTGGTCACCGAGTAAGTCTCAGAGTCTGTAATTCTCGTCTCTCATGTGCTTCCATTTCCCAGGTCTTCTTGCTGTATGTTTAGCTTTACCCTTTTGTTCATTTCACCCCATTCCTCAAGGACTCTGTTCATCTATGAACTCAAAGTAACATCTGCTGCTTCTAAGAAGCCTCCCCCGACTGGAATGACTTTAGTGAATACTTAATTTCCAATTAAAGGAATAATGGCTTTTGCTGTTTCTCTTTCTTCTGTCCAGTGCTTCAAAAAGTGTGTGTGTGGATGGGGAGTGTTATGCTAGATGGTGTCTTTGTGAGGGCAGTTAGAACTACGTTTTGCCTCAAATTGAAGGATAGGCTTCATAAAAGGGAGGAGAGTTTTAATTCTCCTCTCCAACAAATCATGTTTAGAAATGACAGTGTTGATAAGCACATTTTTTCTCTCTATCACCATGGCTTTTCAAAATTACAAGGGAGTCTGGATCTCACTGGGTGGTTATGAAAAATTTGTCAAATTAGTTATAATGTTCGGTAATATAATGACATTAGTTAGCTAAATTGCTTCCTTAATGAGGGCATATGACATTGGGTTTTTAAATGATAGCCTAAAGATTTTAGAGATATGTAGATTAGGAGATTCAACAAATGAAAACTAGGAAAAGAATATAAAAATTCCTTACTAAGCAATTATAAAACTTATGTGTTTGTGAGTTTGTAACAACTCTGAGCAGTCAAGGCTATTAGGTTTCCATGACAGCAGGGCTCTTTGCCCAAGGTCATGAGTTTACATACTGCATGTGGAATGTGTAGCTGGCTTTCCTCTTTCTGTCCACTGCTGTTAGTCAGGGTTAGCTTTTCTCCAGACTAGGCTGACCTCACATTGTTGATTTGGTCTCATCTCCAGTTAGAAAGTAGTCATATGGATTTGCTGATGAAATTAAGACAGACTAATACGGGCTCTTCTTCAAGCCTAGCTGCTAGTCAGGGTTTCCCATCACCACCTAGGACTCAACTCCTATTTATGTTTTCATTTCAGTTCACAGGAACCTGTGTTACTCCAGTGAGTGTGCCCCCCTCCAGGTTTTCCTGATTCCTCAAGGACTGTGATCTTGCCTACCACAGAGTCCTTGAAGTCCACATCACTCTACTCCTGATTTAGAGTCCTTGACAGTCTGTCAAGGACTGTTGTTCTTTCCCCAGTGCTGTTTTCCTTCAGGACGAGACAAACAGAGTCACTTATGGGCTGTTGTGCACCTGCCTGGTTGCATGGCTGGGCTTCCTAGTGGCATCTGCAACTATAATGCTCTCTAATTAGCCCTTCCATGACAGTTCTTTCTGTGCATTTGCCATATCTAGTGTGCTGTGTTTAGATCACCTGAACTGTTTGCAAAATTTGCCTACTTGATATTCAGGCGCTTTACCTGTCACTTCACTATTGGTTCCTTTTGTTTCCAATTTGTATCTATTCTATACAATTGTGGGCAATGCTAGGTAGGGGGTACATAATATTTCTGTTAGGCCTTCATGGCTGTGACAAAATGCGTGATAATGTGTCAGCCTGTGGTCACTTTGCTCTCTTGCTTCAGGGCCCATGATGAGGTACAACATCATGGCAAAAGCAAAGCAGCTTACCTCATGGAGGAGAGGAGACAGAGGGAGGAGGGGTAAAGGGTCAGAGACAGATGCATTCTTTCAGGGTACACTTCCAAGGCACACTAAGAGAATATTCATCTGTGAACTCCTCAGTGGATGACCCGTGGATGCAGTCATCACCCTTGCGATCCCATTGCCTTCCACAGCCCCACATCCGAACACACGAGCCATTCAATTTTGATCTAAAGTAAAAACTTTGTTTCCACGTAATTTTCAAGTAGTACTGTATATTGTGAATTATTTAATGTGTATCAGCTAAGCGGGGCAAAATCGGATTCTAAATGCGGCAAGACATCCAAAGGAACAAATTCCTTAGCTTTTGCTAAGATTTTCTTCAGATAAGTCTTTTCTTGAATCTTAATGTGTTCAGCACTCAGCAGTGAAGTTTGTAGGAATTCTGTAGGTAAATATGAAACAGGGAAACACACAGCTCTGTTACCTGTATGTAAAATCCAAAAGATGACAGCAAAATACTTACATATAAAAGGGAATCTGGATCTTAGTGGGTCATGTGAAGCAGAGTTGAAGCAAACACACGAGGGCCGGCCAGACAGCTTAGCGGGTTAAAGTGCCTACTTAGGCAGATACAGGGTCTGGGGTGGGATCCCCATTGGGCCATGCTGGCCCTGCTCCTGGGCCGCACTGAGATGGCAATTGAGACTGGGCATGCTGACCCACACCTGCAATCCCAGTGCTTGAGAAACTGAAAACAGAAGGGTCACTAGGGGTCTGCTCTATGGAGTGAGATCCTATAGGCCTTGCACTAAATACAGAAAGAAAAACAACAAACAAACAAACAAACAACAACAACAAAAACAAGCCGGGCGTGGTGGCGCACGTCTGTGATTCCAGCACTTGGGAGGCTGAGGCAGGAGGATCAGTGCGAGTTTGAGACCAGCCTGGGCTACAAAAATGAGCTCAAGGCCAGCCTGAGCTGCCTAGCGAGACCCTGTCTCAAAAAGACAAAAAAAAAAAAAAAAAAAAAAAAAAAAAAAAAAAAAAAAAAAAAAAAAAAAAAAAAAAAAAGAGAGAAAGACAAACACAACACAACACCCTGGATCTCAGACAGTAGTAACTATAACCACCTCTCCATTTTACTACCATTGGAACAAAAGAGAGAAATGCAATCCAATCTAATGAGATAGTTATACTTATTGTCTTAGTATTTAAAAATACTTTCCATGTATAAGGTAATAACAATAATGAATAAAACAAAAATAATGAGAATGTTTAAAAATCCCCACACTCACAAAATCTAGACTCTGGTAGGACATACGAGCTAGGACGCAGACAGCTGGGGTGTGGAGGGGCGTGCCCAGCAGCCCACGGTGCCTGTGGTTGCAGGCTGTCCTGCACGCACCCACTCACTTCCTTTCTATATATTCATCTCTAAAATGAGAAGAATAGTTTCACCTGATATGGGGATATGCAGGTTACATGAGGAATCAAGGCAAACATAACCTAATGTGTATTTAGCTTTACTAATATCTCCAATGTATCTGACATGTAAAGCAGGAAGGACATCTATGCAGTTATTCTATCACCTAAAAAGTGGAAGATTGTTGGATATGCTTTTTGTTTTTTGCAAAAATCTACTGAATTTGCTGGAAGCAGAGGGGGAGAAAAAGGTGCTAGGGAAGAGGAAAAATTAATGTGAGCTTATGGAGGCTGAAGTTCGTTTAAGCCATGACATTGCTATGCCCAACAGGCTTTAAAGGGAAGGGATTAGGGTGTATGTTATTGGGAAAATTTGGGTTAAGAATATTTGTGGTGATTAGAAGTAAAGGTGTGAGTGAGTCTCCCAAAGTGTTGTTCAGATAGAAGAGAGGACCGAATCTTCGCAACTACTCACAGTAAAAGTAAAAAGCGAGGAGCAGCATACAAAGGAGACTGAGAGAGTGAAAGGTCTTCAGGTGCAGAAGCAAAAGCCAGTGGGGATGATGCTTCAGCCTGCTGTTCTGGAAATCTGGTTATGCTGGGGGAGTCACCCCATAAGGAGAATTTCACTCGAATGCTGGGGACAGCTCCAGTTTGCAGAAGTTTGAGAGTTCAGTGAGAGATGTCATCAATCACAGAGGAAACGAGTGTCTAGAATTTGTACCACAAATATTAAGGAGGTGACCTCCAGAATCTGGCACCAAGGACAGCTGGTAATGGAGGGAAGGATGTTCATTCTTTTGTAGGCTTGCCATGGGGAACTGAGAAAGTCTAGTATGAGAATTTCTAGTTATTACTGAGAAAGTCTAGTATGAGAATTTCTAGTTACTATGTGAGATAAATGTTAAGGTTAATTTCTGAGAGTGAAGGGAAAATAGAAGAGACCAGTAACTATGGAAATAAAAACTGAGTCAAGTGCGGTAGTATGTACACATAAAATCTTCAGTCTGGGTGGCTGAGGTAGGAAGGTTACTAAGTTTTAGCTCAGCCCTGGTAATTTTTTTTTTTTTTTTTTTTTTTTTTTTTTTTTTTTTTTTTTTTTTTTTTTTTTTTTTTTTTTTTTTTTTTTTTTTTTTTTTTTTTTTTTTTTTTTTTTTTTTTTTTTTTTTTTTTTTTTTTTTTTTGTCCTTTTGAGACAGGGTCTCGCTATGCAGTTGAGGCTGGCCTTGACTTCACTTTTGTAGCCCAGGCTGGTCTTGAACTCGCACCAATCCTCCTGCCTCAGCCTCCCGTAATTTTGTGTTTTGATGAGGCCATATTTTATTAATGATAATGAGATACCATTATCTCATGAGGGGGTAAAAAATGGCTGGGGATGTAGTGCCTCAGGGCAATCCTAGGCTGGCATCAAACAAAGCAGCCAATAGACAACTACAGTGTAGAAGAGACCAGAAGAACTGGGAGATTGTATTTGATGATATTTGTAGCGGTACTCTGTGAATAGCTAAAATATTCCTATCTTGAAGTCTTTCCAATTTGAGTCCACAATGTTCCTGGAAACCTGACTCCTAGGTAGGTCTGGTGAGGATTTTTATTTTTATTTTTTATTTTTAAAATTTATTTATTATTATTATTATTTTTCTGTTTCAGAACTTTTGTTTGTTTATTTATTTTTATGGCTGACTCAACCTGCCCAGAGGGCAGGGGTGGCGCAGCATGTGGTGCCAGGGATCGAACCGCGGTCCCTGCAGCCGCCCAACCTTTCCTAAGCAGGTGCTTTAGACCACTGAGCCATCCTGCCGGGCCCTAGTGAGGATTTTTAAAACTGATACTCATGTGTTCTTTTCTAGGCATCCTTCCATCAGTCAATTATGTATGAACTAACCTACCGTGCTTGACAGAGAGACACTGGGAATATAAGAAAGACCACAGTGAAGCCTTTTGCTCCCACGAGGTGTTTTAATTAAGATAAAGGTTTGGCTTTGCCAAGGGACATGTTTATTTTGTTCTCACATAAAAGTCCATGTTTATATTAAAAAAAAATCCAAATTTGTTGGATTTAGGCAGGGGGAGCATGAAAGATTAGGGAAGTCTATATCTCTGTTTTTCACTTTGTGGAGATGGGGGAACTATGCTTATTGTTAATATTTGAAGCTTTGAGAATCCAGGAGAGAACTAAGTGAAATGTTACTAAAAACAAATCCAATAGGCATATTGATGGTTATCGATAAAACTAAAATATTTAACAATGGTTACATGAATCTCCAACCCCCCCCCAAAAAAAAAGTGCTTTAGCTTTTACAAGCCATCTGATCTCTGCTGCAGCTACCACAGCCATAGATAATACACATGTAAATGGGTGTGGCTGCTTTCCAATAAAACTGATTACATGCTGAGGCTTGAATTTCATACATGAAAAATCTTTTCCTCCCTCCAGTCACTGGGAAATGTATGACTCTTCTTAGCTTGAAAGGTATAAAAAAAAAAAAAAAAAAACCCACAAACACAAACCTGGCAGGCTAGGTTTAACTCTACAGGCTGGCAGTTTTCTATATCCTGTTCTAGAAGTTTAAATCAATGGGGTATCAGACTCTGTTACTTGGGGTATGTCAAAGCCAAAGAGAAAGCCATGGAAAAGTAAAGCATTTGGCACATCAGATTTCCTTGATGTTGACCATTTCCTGGATGTTTCCTGTCCCATTTATACGAGGCTACTCCTCCTATAGCACTTCTTCAAGTGGAATGTTTGTATATCCTGGGGTCAGGTCAGCCATGCCAGACTCGGTGTCAGTATTTTATAGTACTCAGTGCGATTTCTGGATCTGCTTGGGCAGGATGTACTCAGGCTTGGTCACTGTTCATCTACACTTACCCATGTGAGCACAGCTTGGCTTATGTGACTTTCTTGAAGAGGCAGAGTTTGAATGTTACCAAGATGTTTCTGGATAGAAGCTGTCAAGCCCTCAGACCAGCAGCAGAATCTTGGCTATACATTTTAATAACAAACTTTCCACCGGTTCACAAGACTTTTGCTCTTCACTGTTGAAGTTCTGAAGTCACTGGTGCCTGGAGTCTAAGCCTGGCTTTAACAATGCCAGTGCTTCAGGGGCGTTACTGAAATTTTGTCAGCCTTAGTTTTCTCATTTTAAAGACAAATATTGCTTGTGTCTAATGTATTAGAATGTATTGGATAAAATAATTCTTGTAATTCTCAATGCTCACAACCTGTTGTAGTTCTTGAACAGCACAAAGTGTACTACTTTTAATTATTATTGCTATCATTAAGATCATAAAACAGAAAATTTGGTTTTCTTTTGCCGATAGTTTCAGCCACTCACTGCCTTTAAGACTGGCTAAATATGAAAAAGAAAAGAAAATTAACTTCAGAAAAATATAAGTTAAAATTTAGAAATACTACAGATAGTTTAATACCAGAAAAAATTAAGTATTAGCTATATCATTCTGAGAGAATAAAATAAACTATTATCCATTTCAAAACTTTAATTTAGGAAAGGTTAATTACCTATACTATGTCAACTACATTTTAAATTAAGGCTTCATAATTCTTTTGAAGACACACTCTAGACATATTCATTCATTAATACCATGTAATGTGGACCCCAACTCCCCAATGAACTACACAAAATAGTGTAATACATCTTGACTTGAAATTTCACCACCCCCACTGTTGCCTTCAGTTGCTAATGTAAGAGCCTTCATACTCGCTTTACATTGTCGGGAAGGATTCTAGTTGGTTCTTTGACCCTTCTTCAGGTCTCACTTTGTTTTTTAGCAAATAATCCAAACCCATGGGAGTTAAACCATAACTGGAGAAAATTCAGAACTCGTGAATGTCATACATACAAAACAACTGTATATACAGTGATGTGCTGATCTTAGTAAAAATGTGTGAAATGTTTCTTACTGATTTATCCTTATAGGTTTTTTTTTGTCTTTTTGAGACAGGGTCTCGCTATGCAGTTGAGGCTGGTCCTGCGCTCACTTTTGTAGCCCAGGCTGGTCTCGAACTCGCACCAATCCTCCTGCCCCAGCCTCCCAAGTGCTGGGATTACAGGCATGAGCCACCACGCCCGGCCCTTATAGGTTTTTTGCTTTGAAGTTTTTCCTCAACAGTGAGAGAAGAGTTAAGTTGATCCCTATATGATTTCTTTTTCGACCCATACTTCTACATTAACAGAAATACACATACTCTCTGTCTCTCTGTCTCTTTCTCTGTGTCTGTCTTTCTGTCTCTGTCTCTGTCTCTCACACACACATGGCTTTAAATGTGTATTTATTGCTTTGTACATATTGCACTGATAAAACTATGCTGATCAAATTTATACTACCAGTCCTTGAACATTGACTTCAATGTTCTCATCAGTGAGATAAAGATTATATCTTGAAAAGATTACTAAAAGAATTAACTGAGAAAACAAATAAATGGCTAGTTTGGGGTACCTTGGTGAGTAGATGCTTAAAGCCAGTCAGTTTCTTTTCTTCCATCCTTTCTGTGGTATACTGCTATGTGTTGGCCAAGTCATGCTTTAATCACTGCTGAGTGTCTTCTTTCATCTGTACATTCACCACATAATTTATGTCTACTCTTAGTCATATGCACAGAAATATAGTAACTATGATAGTACTTGTCTTAGTTACTATTCTGTCATTGCTGGGACAAACATCCAATGTGCAAGCTTAGGGAAGGAAAGGTTTATTTAGCTCCCAGTTGCTGGACATTTCAAGGCACTATCCCCACTATCTATCGAGTCTGCAGGAGAGGCTGGGATGCTGCCATGTCCAGAATGATTTGCTCCATATCTCCAAGAGAGGCCACCAGGCCTCGGGGAAGGAGGGGAA
>PVJA010022175.1:0-19110 GCA_004027025.1 Myocastor coypus
TAGGAAAAGCCAATGAGAGACATGCAGCTGTTTCACTGTGGCAGATCAGAGTGAACCATCTTCTACCAGAAAACGTGAGGAGACACGCACAGCTGTGATTGGGAGGGAAATGCCCTCCAGAGAAGAAAAGCTGGCAGGCAGTCCCTGGCCTGAAGAACGGGCCCTTCTCTCTGGCAGGAAATAGACATTAAGCCAATCACTGACTCCTGCTTGTGAGTGAGTGCCTCAGCCTCCCAAGTGCTGGGATTACAGGTGTGAGCCACCATGCCTGGCAGCTGTGTCTTATTGTTTCTGTCCTACCCCAGCTTCAGGGAACCATTATTTCCTTTCCCCATGGGTCTGTCTGTACTACATGTTTCATGTTCAGTACATCAAGCAACATGTAGTCTTTTGTGACTGGCTTCTTTAACTTCAGTGCTTTATTTTTTTTTAATTGCTGAATCATATTCCACTATCTCAACATTTCCTTTATCCATTCACTCAGTTGATGGGCATCTGCATTCTGTTTTTCAGCTGTTATGAATAATGATGCTGTGGACTCTTTAGTATCTTTCTTCATTTTTTTTTTTGCCTTTTTGAGACAGGATCTCACTATTTAGTTCTGGCTGGCCTTGAGCTCATTTTGTAGCCCAGGCTGGTCTCAAACTCGCAGTGATCCTCCTGCCCCAGCCTCCTGAGTGCTGGGTTTGCAGGTATGTGCTACCATGTCTGGCCTCAGTATGGACCTGTGCTTTAAATTCTCACTCTCTCTTTCTTTTTATTATGGCCAGCTTAGCCTGCCCTGGGGGTGGGGCTGGCACCGCATGTGGTGCTGGGGATCGAACTGGCGGACCCTGTGGTTACCTAAGTTTGCCTAAGCAGGCGCTTTAGACTGCTGAACCATCTCGTCGGCCCTCAGTGTGCATTTTTTAAGGACAAGTTTAGCACATATGCAGTGCTTAACAGTGGTTAAAATTATAGAATTGTACTGTGCAGATCCTGTTTGC
Organism: Myocastor coypus; assembly: GCA_004027025.1. Lineage (NCBI taxonomy): Eukaryota > Metazoa > Chordata > Mammalia > Rodentia > Myocastoridae > Myocastor > Myocastor coypus. The sequence continues at coordinate 987 of PVJA010022175.1, forward strand.
AGTCAACGAGCTGTTCCTAGATGGCAGTTCTACTTTCTGACTCAGGATGTTGTCCAGGGTCATACATTTCATGTGATTTTCATATCAACTTCATATTATCAAATCTGAAATAGTTTTTTTTTTCAGCCTTTTTTTGAAGATTGATATTTTCAAAGAGCATAAACCTTTTATTTTGTAGAACATTCTTTTTTGTTGCTGTTGTTGAGACAGGGTCTTGCTGTATAGTTCACAATGGCCTTGAACTTGCTTATGTAGTCCAGACTGGCTTTGAATTCATATTGATCCTCCTGTCTCAGCTTCCCACATGCTGAAATTACAGACATGTTCCACCGTGTTTGGCTTGTAGCACATTCTTGATTCAAGTTTGTTAGAAAGTTGCTTCATGATTATGAGGTCATACATTTTGGCAAAGTGAGGGAAGGGCCAGATCGGTACTGTGCTCATCATATATGCCTTAGGAGGCAAGTGATGGTGATTTGTCCCATTATTGGTGCTAGTTGCTTTGATTCTTGGCTGAAGTGGAGTCTGCTAGGGTTTTCTACCTCAATGTTATTATTTTCTCTTTGTAATTAATAGTTTGAGAGAAAAGACTTTAAGACTACTAAATCTGTTTCTCATCATATATTTGCCCTTTGCTGTGGCGTTCAATGAAGAATTTTAAAAGTCACTTCCCTGTCTTATAGTCAGTTCCATAATGCTCCCTATTTTCTTTTCTCTATCGTAGCTTATAACCAATTACTACCATCCTTTTACCTTGTAGTTCAGTGTCTAGATTTAGTTGGTAGAAGCCTTGCATTTTTGCTGCTGTGCTTTTTTCTTTTTTGTCTTTTTGAGACAGGGTCTCAGAATGCAGTTCAGGCTGGCTTTGAGCTCACTTTGTAGCCCAGGCTGTCCTCAGACTCCTAGCGATTGTCCTGCTTCAGCGTCCCAACTGCTAGGGTCACAAGTGTGAGCCACTATGCCCAACTTTTGTGTGCACTTTTGATATGTTTTGTATCATTAGAAAGACTGCTTCACTTTTTACTTTGTGGCTCAGACATTTTGGAATTATTTTGTGCTTTTTCCTGCCCCAGCTCTGGAATCTGACACTTCTCCAAGGAGTTCTAGCTGCTCTTTTTGTTGGAGAATGGTATTAAGAAACCAAGACCTGGTCAGTAAATGAGTTCATTGTGACAGATTCATTCCTTCTGGACCCTTTGTGAAGTTGATTTTTTAAAAAAATTATTTTTTAAACATTTTTTAGTATAGGGTCTCACTGTGTGTCTTGGACTCATAGTGATTGTCTTGTTTTCAGTCTTCCCAGCTCTAGGATTACAGGCATGTACCACCACGCCTGGTCTTGGTGGCTGGCTCAGAGTGCCTGCAGAGTGAGGCAAGCACAGCCTGTGGTGCCGGGGATTGAACCCCGGTCCCTGTAATTTCCTAAGCAGGTGCCTAGTCCACTGACCTGTCTTGCTGGCCCGCATATTGTTAAGTAGTTTATATTGGTTTCTCCAGTTCTAATCCCAAGCACCAAGGTTCTTTCTAGTATTCCTCTGTTTCACATTTATGTCTTCCTTTTCCATTAATGAGGAGTCTGATACCCATGGGTGTTGAATATTTTGTCCCAGCAAGAGAGAAGTAACTGAGACACTAACCCACATCAGTGTAGAAACAAACCTGCAAATACAAAGAGAATTCAAGGACTGCCTGTGATTCTTTTTGTATTTACTGAGGATAAATGCACAAGATACTACAATGAGAAGTTACTTGCTTCTATTCTTTGATTCTGCCAGTGTGATTGTGTTTTTTTTTTTACTTGAAACATAAGTCATTTGTTTCTATTTGTAATTCATTATCAGTTTTACTCATCTTTATTGATTGTTTTCTTAGCAAAACATTGTCATGTTTCCAAATGTCAGCACTGAAAAAGGTCTGCCCACAGACATGTTATTCTTCCACTTCACTAAGTTGCCTCATTTGTTTCTCATTTAACAAGCCATATAGATCTTCCTATTTAGCTTTCTTCTACCAAAGGTACCAAAGGTACCAAAGATTTTTTTTTTTTTGGGGGGGGGCCTGGAGGTTGAATTTGCATGTGCTGGTGAATGCTCTACTGCTGAACTGTATGTCCAGTGCTATATTTTCTGAGTTGTCTGCTCTTCTATTTTGAGTTTATTTATTTATTTTTTTCTGTTTGATTTTCAGTTGTTTTTTCCCTCAATTTTTATGCCTTTTTTTTGTTTTCAGTTCTGGAGATTGAACACAGATCTCATACCTCACACATGTGTCTACTGCTGAGATACATCTCAGTGACATCTTTATGATATCTTTATATGTTAGGGATATCAGCATTTTATGATGTATGTTGTAAATATTTTCTGTCAGATTGTCACTTATGTACAGGTTTATTTATTACATGTTTGGGTGTATTTTTATGTGCTTGACATACATATGTGTATTTAAAATTGCATTTGGAGACTGGACGAGGTGGCATAAACTTGTAATCGCAGTCCTTGGGAAGCTTATAAACAAGAGAATCACTGCGAGTGTGATCTGTGTAGTGAGATCCTGTAGACCTTGTAATAAATACATTAAAAAAATTGGGATTTGAGTCTTGTGAACGTGTTATATCCAGCTTTTGAAGGAACTTAGCTATGTTTCTGGAACTTGCTTTAGGTTTTCTGTTTGCACTTAGGTCTCAGGTCCATGTGGAGTTTGTTTTTGTGTTTGGGGTGAGGTGTGGATCCTACTTTACCTTTCCTAGTACCCACTTAAGTGGTCCAGTAATGTGGTTGAGAAGTGCATTGTAGCACTGGCCCTGCAGGAGCACCAGCTCTAGGCTGGAGGACTTCTTTGTGCCCTTGCTCAGGTCGCTGTCCAGGATGGGGGATGCACTGTCTTCCTGCTGTTCTTATGCAGTTTGTTATTCTTGATGTCATTTGTTTGTTATTGATTTTGTTTTTGTGGTACCAGGATTGAATACAAGGCTTAATGAACTACACCCTCAGTTCTTTTTAAACTTTGAGATGGGCCCTCAGTAAGTTGCCCGGCTTGGCTCGAACTTGTAACCCCACGTGCCTCATCCTCCAGAGTAGCCAGGATTGCCAGGCTGTGCTGCCACATCCTGTGTTGCTTTTGCTTTTAATTGGATAGCAGACCTGAGTGACTAATCAAGCACTGTTTTCTGTAGTTTAAAGTATTGCCATGCTAGCATTTGTCTTGCCTAAGCGCTTTTGTTATTTTTCTCTTTAGAATTTTGTCTTTTAGGGGCTGGGGAGATAGCTCAGTAGAATAAGCACTTGCTTGGCAAACACAAGGACCTGAGTTCAATCCCCAGCTCCACAAAAAAAAAAAAAAAAAAAAAAAAAGAATTTTGTCTTTTACTTTCTGGCCGCATTCATCTCTGCTTTAGTTCCCCTTTTTCTTGCTTTGGTTTATCTGCATATCTTGAGTTTGTTGCATGGTGGCTTACATACAATCTTGGACAGAATAGGAATTTGTAACTATTTTGCAAATGGTTAAAAGCTTTTAAGGTTGCTAATTGAGAATCTTTGTGATGATGTCTCTCAGCCTTTCCAGCTCAGATCCAATCTGGGTTCTAGCCTGCCCTTGGCACTGACTTTCCCCAAAGGCTGTGAGTCTTCAGGACTCTTTGTTTCAGTGGCTCACGGTAGCATTGCATGTGGGCTGCCAAAAGTATGGATGTCAGGAAAGATCAAGTCTGCTGTGTGCTAGTATTTTCAGAGCTTGTTACTCTTTCATTGAGTGAAATTGAATCAGTCTGGCCCATTAAGCTCTCCTGGGAGTTATAGTCTGGTTATCTTCCCAATGTGTTGTGTTGCTGTTGGGTGCTTCATGTGGATGTTTCCTGAGGCCTTGGTGTTGGAATGAAGTTACTTCCTCAGTGAGCCCTTGGGACTAATGCTGCCCTTTCTGAATGAGGAGGACTTACAGTTGGGGACCTCCCCTCTCGTGCTTTGGTCTTGTGCTGCGGGGATGAGGTTTCAGGTGAAGGATGAGCACCCATCTCATTCCGACCCCCACCACATCTCCTCCTTTCTTTAAGAAAATTAAATCAAGACTCTGATGTTGATTAAATATTAAATGATGCTGGACACAAATGTATTAAAAGCACGAAAACCACAAAAGAGCACCACACATAGCGCAGTGGTGAAGAGCATAGGCTCCAGATCAAATCCTTGGAGTCACTACTCTCTGACCTTGACAGCTGGTGAGAATACCTGGATCCCAGGTCCTGCCCCTCACCTGTGGAAGTAGGGTTTGCTCAGAGTGTCAGGGTGCCTTTCTGTCCTGTCACCGTTACTGCTCTGTGCAAGCCCTGCTCTAGAGGGACGCCTCAGTCCTGTGTGTACCCAGAGCTTGTGTCAGTGAGCCTTGCTGGTTTGAATCTGTTTTTTAAGAAGCACATATTTTAGATATCTTTCCAAGCCTGCTCTTTCTTATTATTATTTATAGTTCTTCTCTGTCATTTCTTGCTGTGATTTTCACTAAATCCATAGGAAACAAAATCCCTTGCCACCTGCCTCTTCCCAGTTTTCTGTGATAGTTCTTTCTTATCTTACTAGAGGAGAATTAATTTTACATATGCATTTTCTTTGTTCTCCACTTTGTAGAGTCCCTCTGTTTCCCATCCACCTTTCTACTTATCTCATGAATAGATATCCATTCTTGTGTCTTGTTCCACAAAGTATTTGTGACCGCTTAAGGAATTAGAGGGTGAAAACATTCAGGTGAAAAAATTGGACCAAAAAAGGAATTGAGGGCAATAAATGATCTTGTGCAGTGCTGAGGGCAGTGTGAAATGCATACTCTGGTCCCACGAAGCTATAAAGGTGGCAGAGGCTCATCCTGAGCCTTCCAACAGACACAAGGGACTGGGGATTTGCAGGGGCGGCTACTGTCTGTAAGATAAACAAGTAGCTTAGGAGAAGTCTGGCTTTTCCTGCTGCAGAGGCTTAGGTGAATTTTTTTTAGTGTTCTGTGAAATCAAAGAGTATTTCATCATTTTTTTCCTGTTGGAGTTCTTCTGTAGTTGGTTATATTCCGAAAAGGGAAACAAAAACTCTTTCCCAAGAGGATGTGTTGGCTGGAGAATTAGGAAGTTCTACTTATTGACAGGAGTTGGTTAGAAATGGAAAATGACAACCATGCAAAGGACACTGGTATTTATAGATTACTTTTTTAATGCTATAGAGCTCAGAAAGTATTTTATATATAGTCTCTATCCTTGGAGGATGCATTATGGGCTCTTGATAACATGAAGAGTTTCGAGCTCAGAGAGGCTGTGTGTTCAGTTCACCTGTATTCCATGACAGCTAAGCGTTTGTTGTAAATGTGCTATTGTTGGGTAGTGCATTTCATTTTCTTTCATGAAATATTCACCGAGGAGGAAAACTTCTGTGTTAACGTTTGATACAGTGCTTTGATGGTAAGACTATTATGGGAGTCTACAAAGCTTTTACTTAAACACCATTTCTTTGTTTAAAGTTCAATAGGATATATTTGAATTTTATCTAATTCACACTCTTTTGAAAACAACAACAAAGGATAGAAAAAGCAAAAGATTTTTTTTTCTCCTCTTGGTTTGCAGGTGCCCTTACTACCAATGGCATAAACCCTGATACCAGCACTGAAATTGGACGTGCTAAGAACTGTCTTAGCCCTGAAGATATAATTGACAAATATAAAGAGGCCATTTCCTATTACAGCAAGGTGATTTTATTGCTTTGTAAATTTTTTATGTAATTGTGTTTTTTCAATCACAAGTTTCTATTTTACCTTGTATAATACTGCAGTTTGTCTCTGTTGCTTTTGTAAGTAACCATAGATTATCCTCTAATGCTTACTGTTGTATGCATAAAAAGTGTCATTTTCAGGTTTAAAACTGAACATTCAATATAATCGTGGAAAAGGGAGAAAAATGCTGTCATTAACATATTTGCATCTATTTTTAGATCTTTTTGTCAGTGTGTATTATCCATACCATACAAAATGGTGAGCATACTGTACATTTACAGTGTGATGAACTACATTTTTCCTTTGACGTCTAATGCTTTTTCTGTGTTACTAAATTTTTTATGGCATGATTTTCAGTGGCATATCTAGTGCACTGTTCCACTTAGGACCCAGAGTTCTTTTCACTTTGGAATTTTTTTCTGGGGTTGGGGATTGAACCCATGGTCTTGTGTGTTCACTAGGCACGCGCCTAACCACTGAATTATATCCCCAGCCTTTTCAGAAAAATCACAATTCCAGGTGTTCTTATTAGAATACTGTAAAGACAAAACAAAACAAACAAACAAAAAACTTGAGCAGGTAGAAAGCTGGTTTCAAGTAGCAGTACACACAGCCCCTCCCTCCCTGCCCTTTCTTCCCATGAGTGGTGCTTGCTGGCAGGTTGGTGAATCCCTTGAAAGACTGGTTAGGCCTCTGAAATACATAGATGTTTTCTTCATGCAGATTCTTCTGCAGCTTGCTTTGCACAGTGGGTGTAGAGGACGGGCGTGTCCCCTCCAGTACCCTTGGTTCTTCCGAGTACCACAGTGAGGTCTCCACTGTGTGTGTGTGTGTCGTAGCTCATTCGTGAGGGGCTGTCACAGACAACACTTAAGAGACACTGCTTTTATCATACTCACAGCTAGCTATGATTTACTTCATCATTTTCTTGCCTGAAGACTCATAGAGTTTTCACTTTTCTGCTGTTAGAAAATTGCTTCGAGGAACATTCTTGTACGTCCAAACACATTCTTCTGTTCCTGTAGGAGAATCCCTTAAAAACAGTGATTTGATAAATAGCCTCAAAGGCAAATCTTTTGGGACCAAGTATTTTTTTCTAAAGATAAAAGTTCTGAGAAGTGGAACTTTTTAGCTCAAGGCTGAAAAGATTGTACTTTTTAGGATTAGATATTCCTATATTGTCCTCTAAGAAAGGTTGCTAACAGTTCTCTCTCCCACAAACAAATGCTTGCTGTTATTCTTTAAAATATTTGCTTGTCTCATGGGAAGAAGTAATTTTTGTTTCATTTTGCGTTTCTTCACTGTGGTCAAGTACTGGACATTTTGTGCTTGTTAGCCATTTGTGTCACTCATTTGTGTCCTTTGTATGTGTATAATTTTTTTTTTATTGGTTTGCAAGAGCCTTTTGTATGTGACAAATATTTACTCTTACTTTTTATCCCTAGACATTGGAAATATTTTTTGTTTTCTCTTTTTTGTGGTGCTGGGGATAGAACCTAGTGCCTTTACGTATTAGGTGAGTACTAGTCCACTGAGCTACACTCCTAGCCTGCTAGCAAACCTTTCTTTTTTTCTCTGTTTTAAAATCTTCTTTATAGGATTTTTCTTTTTGTTTAGCATAAGATGTTGGGTAACTACAGGAATCTTGTAGACATCACATTTTCTGGTAAAATGGATATGGTTTTTAGAAATAGAAGCACACTATCAAAATTATCAATTCACCGGAACATAATTAAAAAAAAAGCTTTTTCTTTTTGGCTGTGATAGAAATACATTTTTTTTGTCTTTTTGATTGTTTGTTTGTTTTGTCTTTTTGAGACAGGGTCTCGTTATGCAGTTGAGGCTGGTCCTGCACTCACTTTTGTAGCCCAGGCTGGTCTCGATCTTGCACCAATCCTCCTGCCTCAGCCTCCCAAGTGCTGGGATTACAGGCGTGAGCCACCACGCCCGGCTAGAAATACATTATTAATGTAGTAATTCCTTTCCTTGTTGCTTTTGTACTTGGTATGCTTAAAATTTCTTAGCAGGCTGGGCATAACATTGAATGCTTATGATCCCAGCATTCTAGAAAGCTGAGGAAGGAAGATTGGCAAGTTTGAATCCCACCTGCCAATGTGGCAGCTTAGTGAGACTGTGTCTTAAAATAATAAAAATATAAAAAGGACTAGGGGTGTAATGTAGCTTCTTGTGAAGTGCTGAATTAAGTTTTCAGTACAGCAAACAAGAGCACAAATAAGCCACCCTAAAACAAAATAGAAAAAAACCTTAGGGATAGAATGGAACTTTCCTTCAGTTGTTTGATCTCTAAAATGGAGGCTATAATAGTATTTACAATCAAATAAGTAGAGTTAGGATAAGCTCAGGTAACAGGTACAAATTATATCTATATATACAATTATATCTGTACTGCATTGTCTGTTATTACTTTGAAGTTGTATCATATTTTGTCTGCAATAAGATATAAAATATAGCTTGTTTCTTAGGGGTTATGTAAACATGACACTGCAGTTTTAATTGAGCAATACTAATGAGCAAAAGGTATTTTTGTGTCATTTATGTATTTTCCTTGTCTGCCTGCCTTGCCTGCCTGCCTTGCCTGCCTGCCTGCTTGTCTGCCTGCCTGTCTGCCTGCCTGCCTGCCTGTCTGCCTGCCTGCCTGCCTGTCTGCCTGCCTGCCTACCTTTCTCTGTTTCTGCCTATTGTATTACTAAGGCTTGAACCCAGGCCACTGTACTGAGTGATACCTCCGGCCCTTCTTCCTTTTTAACATTTTAAACTTTGTGACAAGGTCTACTAAATTGCCCAGGCTGGACTTGAACGGTCTCTCAGAATGTTGGAATCATAGGCACTCTCTACCACATTTGGCTCTACTAATCTGTCTTGCATTAACTCCAGCTCTGTGATAGTTCAGCTATTGTTGTTTATGTCATATCTAAGAGTATGAGTCCTTTTTCTTTTTTGAAGTACAGGGGAATTGAATCCAGAGTGCTTGGTAGGGTGGGCAGGGGCTCTGCCCTTCAGCAATCCTCCAGCCCAATTTTAACATTTTTCCTCTCCTATTTCTTAAGTTTTTGGCTAATGTGATGAACTGATTATTCATGAAGAATTCTATAGCACTTTACTTCAGGTAAAGTCAGAATTGGTATTTGAGTAGATCTTACAGTAACTTTTCACTTTTTGGGCAGAACATTCATTCACTTTTTAAATGTTGATTTCCTCTTTAGAATATGTCAGTGCCTCTATATCTAGACATCTTATTTTTGGTACCTTCGTATAGTGTAGTTTTCTTCATATAAAACATGAGTATTGCTTTGAAGTTTATTCCTAGTTACTATATATTTTTATTTTGAGTGGGATATTTTGCTGTTACATTTTCTATTTAAAGCTAATGTAGCGGCTGGGGAGATAGCTCCGAGGCACAAGTGCCTGCTGGGCAAGTGCAAGGTCGTGAGTTTGAACCCTGGCCACCCCCCCCCCAAAAAAAGCTAATGTACAGGCAGGTAGATTGATTTTTTAAATGTCTATTTCTTTTTTTTTTTTTATTAATTAATTAATTTCTTTTTATGGCAAGCTCAGCCTGCCCTGGAGGTGGGGCTGGTGCAGCATGTGGTGCCAGGGATTGAACTGCAGTCCCCGTGGTTGCCTAAGCTTTCCTAAGCAGGCGCCTTAGACCGCGGAATCATCTCACCAGCCTTAATGTTTATTTTCTAACTAGCTGTAGTGATAGAAAAAACTTTTCCTTAGTTTAAATGCCTAGATGTAGAGGCACTGACGTATTCTAAAAGGGAAAACAACATTTAAAAAGTGAATGTTCTAGGGGCTAGGGAGATAGCTCAGTGGAATAAGTGCTTGCCTGGCAAGCACAAGGTTCTGAGTTCGATCCCTGGTACAAAAAGGGTCTTATTATGTAGTCAAAGTTGACTTAAAACTTAATGTGTACCACAGGTTGACCGTGAACTTGGCATTCTCCTGCCTCAGTCTCCCAAGGGCTGGGATTACAGTTATGTGCTAGCACTTTTCACATATTAATCTCTGTTTTCAAAGTCTTTCTTTTTTTTTTTAATACTGCTTCCCAGAGTTTTCAAAAGTGGTAGTAATAGGTAGAGAGATGTGACATGGGTATGTATGTTTAGTAGTTTAATGGCTACCTTGACCTAGAGAAATGGGGTCATGTTCTCGAAAAAGCCAGATTAGGCATACATAGAAACCTCTTCTGCTATTGTGATTAAGCCTGGGAGCATGCTGGGAAAACTGCACTTTGCTAGCCAAGGCTGAGCCTCCATGGTGCCTGCAGTGTCTGAGACACCTCTGTGGGAAAGACTGGTCTGCAGCAGACCAGTGGGGGAACCCAAGAGTGCCTGTCCTGGAAGCACTGGAGCAGACCAAGGAGTCAGACAGACTCGGGAGAGTTCTCCTTGGTGGCTGTTTCCTGGCTGGCTGACTGCAGTTAGAGTCTCTGACCTCTACAAGCTACAGTTTTCTCATCTCTCAAAATGGAGAAATTAAGGACTGCTGCCTGGAATGCTTAATCAGGCTAAATGATTTTATGTATATAAAATGACTACCACAGTGACAGGCTCATTAGTATTGCTCAATGAAACACTAGTTATTGTTCCTTGTTCCTTAGTTCAGTATTCTACAAGGCATCTGGGGAAAAGCCAGTTCCTCATATGTATGTGTTGTATGCAGAAAAAGAAAATTAATGTCTTGTCTTTCTCTGGCTGTATTTTTGTTCTTTGCTTCATTTAGCTCTTTCTCCTTTCCTTTCTTTTTTCAACCCCTCCACCAAAAGATCCTGAGACTTTACCATGCTACCCAGACTTGTAGGCTAACATTGCCTTAAAGAAAATGTACAATAGAAGGTTTTAGTATATTTGATTTGTACACACATACATGCACACATGTATGCTAAGCCCTGTTCTGTGAGGGAAAGGCCACTATGATTTGTTTTTCATTCAGAGACTGATAGAAAAGCCTCTTTACCAGGCTTTTGCCTGGCTTCTTGAGTGATTTCCTACTGGATTTCTGATTTTTTGTCTCAGGAGATTTTCTTTTGTTAGAAGAGACGAGATGGAGACCAGGCATTTTGCTGATGTACTGGGTGGTTTGAGTTGGAAGGAACCTGAGAGAATTTGTGACCTTATGCTTTTCTTTTGGTCCAAGGGGTCACAGGGCACCAGCTTCAAAATACAACAGAAGCTTCTTTGTTCTCCTTTGTGATAGAGGTATCAAAGGGTAACTCTTCTTATGTCCAACAGTATAAGAATGCTGGAGTGATTGAGTTGGAGGCCTGTGTCAAAGCTGTACGTGTCCTGGCAATTCAGAAGCGGAGCATGGAAGCTTCAGAATTTCTTCAGAATGCAGTATATATTAACCTTCGACAGGTGAGTGTACTGCCTCTGTGGATACCCAGATTAGGACTTCATCACTCCTGATTGAGCTGGTTTTGTTGTGCTAGCTAAAACTATGGAATTGTAGCCTGGTAGCCTAATAAAAGTGGATATTTGTATGTTTTACTTCATTACTTTAGGCATTTTATTTTCCATCTTCAGAAACTTCCATCCTTTGAATGTTTTTTTTTTTTTCTTTGAATGTTTTTGATTGGAGAAAAGTTCACCTCCTATCAGCTTTGCTGTCTTGAGTATGCTTCATGGCTCTTGCCTTAACTTCATAACTGGTAGAATATTTGTGATTTGTAACTTGATTTGGATTGTTAGGTTTATAAGACATGAAGTTGTAGAAGTTCTTTGTATAGCTCTTTCTGTATTATAGGCACCCCACAAATAATCGTTAATTCTGTGGCTGGATAGGTTTTATTTCATGTACTTATTATTATTATTATTATTATTATTATTATTATTATTATTTGAAGAGAATACAAAATTATGAAAAAATCCTAAAAACATTAGAAATGATGTAGAACTTTACCAAGCAAATAATAGGAATTCAGTAATGGTTGCTGTATTGAATAATGTAGTCTTCAAATTAGTTGCTCAGATTACTGTATATAAACATGCAAAATTGGAAAAATCGAAAAACGAAAGGTGTAAGAAATATAACAGGGCAAAAAAAAAAAAAAAAAAAAAAAGGAAAAATTTAAGCATCGACTATTCTCCCCTGTACACCAGCAGAAATCAGCAGTACAATTATCTGAGCCATCCTTCCTATGTACATAAATATAACTTGCTCCTCATTCTTTCCCTCTGCTGTCCTTTTCCTCATCCAAGTTTTTCCTTTTGAACAAATTCGTTCCCTTTCACAGTATCTATTGTGCCTTTCAGATTTTATTGACTCTTTCAGGTTCTTATACTAGTGAGACATATAATGTTTTCACATGTGCATCTGATTTATCTGAATAGATTTTCATGAAGACAAACTCATTTCATTTTATCATGAAGCCTATTGTAGGATATTTCTGGTTGCAAGGACAACCTTGTTTGTTTTGGTGCTGAGAATTGATGTTAGGGCATTTGCACTGAATTACCTTCCCAGTGCCCCCATCCGTTTTCATTCTTTGAGACAAGGTTTCACTAAGTCACTCAGTTGCTTAAGCAGGACTAGAACTTAGAATCCTTGTGTCTCTGCCTCTCAGAATGGTATGATGACAGTTGTGTACCTTCACATCTGCCATCTATCTATTTATCTATCTACCTATCTATCTATCTATCTATCTATCTATCTATCTATCTATCTATCTAGTGGTACCTGGAATTGAACTTGGGCCTCTGTGCTTGCCAGGCAAGTGCTTATTCTACTGAGCTATCTCCCTGGCCCCTCATTTCATTTTATGGATAATACAAAATCTCCAAACTGATGGTCTGATGAGAGTTTTAGGTATTTGGCTACTTTGACTTGTATCTTTACAGGGACAATCAAAGGAAGCCATGACTCCATAAGGTGGCAGTTTGTTAAGGGCAGGAGCCTAGATAAACATATAGGTCACTGGGTGCCTGAGCAGACATTTAGAAGCAGGGTACTGAGTTAAGAGTGGGTGATGGAGAGCCGGGCGTGGTGGCTCACGCCTGTAATCCCAGCACTCGGGAGGCTGAGGCAGGGGGATTGGTGCAAGTTCGAGACCAGCTTGGGCTACAAAAGTGAGCTCAAGGCCAGCCTCAACTGCATAGTGAGACCCTGTCTCAAAAAGACCAAAAAAAAAAGAGTGGGTGATGGGCATCATGCATAAAACTAAGGTGAAAGTGGATTAAAGATTTGAACTTTAAAACAGAAGTACTAGATCTTCTGGAAGAGAAAATAAGTAGATTTTGTGAAGACATAGGGGTAGGCAGAGAGTTCATGAAAAAAACCAAACTGCGGGAAATACTTAAAAGAATCAGCAACTGGGATCTCATCTTATTGAAAAGGTTTTATTATTTTTATTTTTTATTTTTTGGTACCAGGGACTGAACTCAGGCAGGACCTTACACTTGCCAGGCAAGCATTTATTCCACTGAGCTATCTCCCCAAGCCCATCATTGAAAAATTTTTGACATGAAAAGAAATCACCAGCAGAGTGAAAATAAAACCCACAAACTGTGAAAAAAAATCTTAAACAACAATCACTCAGACAAGGACTTCTATCTAGAATATATAAAGAACTGAAAAGAATCAGGTCCCCAAAATTCAAAGACCTATCTGGAATGAATATATACTTCTCAGAGGAGTAAATATAAATACAAAATAGATGAAAATGTTCCACAGCATTGGTCATTTGAGAAATGCAAATTAAAACAACATGGAGATTCCGTCTCACCCCAGAAAGAATAGCAACATAAAGATGTAAACTAATAACGAATGCTGGAGGGGTTGTGGGGAAAACGGAACGCTTCTCCATTGTTGGTGGAAGTGGAAACTGGCACAACCTCTGTGGAAATCATTGTGGAGATCTCAGGTGCTCTACTTAGAGTGAAGTACTGTAGTCAGACGTGGGGTTACAGGGATGGGAGAGCATGATCTGACCGTGACACAGATGGTCATGATGACCTTAGCTGAGCCTACACAGGCCTGGTGAGATGCCTGCCCTCAGGGAAGGGGATGGCATGAGACTTCTCTGTGCTGAGGGTGTGATACTCCACTTCCCAGGGGCGGGTCTTTGGGAGTGGCGATCCATCAAAAGGGGCCAGGAAGCCTCTGTACAGTGTGACTGGGTGCAGATGCATAGCCGGAGCTAGAAATAGTTCAGAGATAGAGTGAAGCACAGCTAGGGAATTGTTACTTCAAAGCCTGAGATCCTGGTACATTCGTGACACTGAAGAATGCTGGACTTCTTCAGTAGCAGAAGAGGGTCCTGGCAGGTTTTACGGTGGAGGAGGGGGAATCACATGGAGTTAGGCTCAGACTTCACCTTTACCACTTATTAGCTGGATAACCTTGAGCAAAATCACTCAGTGATGCCAGCACTTTTATCCTTCCATTTGTGAAATGACAGTGTAACAAGCTCATGCAGTGATCAGAAAGATTTAGCTTAGGTGAGAGGCTCCATACTGTGCCTTTTCCTATCTGCCCTCTGAGGGCTTTCTGCAGTGGGCACGTGTTGTTATCAGGTGGGAGGGCTGGAAGAGACATCCTTTGTAATAGAATACAAGGTAGGTTGTGCTTTTAAAGCAGACCCTTGGGAGGCCTGAAGCAATGGAATTGTAGGCGGTGGGCTGCTGAGTGGGCTGAGGCAGCAGGCAGCTAGGGAGGCTGGCCCCGACCTGTGTGTTGGAGTGACCACCATTGTCTTTGCAAATTAATGTTGAAAATTGGGGGTTGCTGTGAAGCTGTTTCCACAGGTGGGCATATAAATGCACATATTTGGCAAAATACAGTGTTTTTCCTTAAAAAGCCTGGGCATTTTTGCCTTGTGGAAGAGCCTGCCTTTGGTGTTGCTTGGCCTCCTGCTGAACACTAGAGGACAGCAGAGGCCCACGGAAGGGCCACCATTGCTCCCTGCTGCTAGGCACAATGCCAGTGTGGTTATTTGGCCTTTTGAGTTCTCCCCAACACAATGCTTTGCTTTAGTTGACTAATCTGGATGTTTGTCTGCCAGATGATCAGGCAGCAAAATAATGAGTTCTGGTGGGATTTTATAATCACAATAAAAAGAAGGGCCTGTAGTTTCTCTGAAATAGAACAAGCCTTTGGTTCTTGATCCAGTGTGTTCTGTTGTAGGATTGATGAGTTGTGTCTATTCCTGGGGAATGAGTTTGGCGAATGTAGAAATTTTGAAAAGATCTGAGATATTATTGCAGGTTCTTTGTGCCTTAAGAATCCCTGCACAGACTCAAAACTGATAAATAATGCATTTAGATTTAGTGGTATTGGAAAGGGTTTCTTCACAGAATTCATGGCAGAAATTCGTTCTTGTGCATAGGGACATGGATTGACCTGTCCTTTCTTTAACTGTTTAAATGACTGCTTTATGATGACTATTTAGCACTGACAAATGGCAGAAGTACTTCATTTAGTGAGGGATTGTATGCAAAGCTGCATGCTGGCCATGAGGGTTTTGTAGGCAAATGGTGAGGCAGAGGAAAGAGAGGAGGGTCTTGGACTTCACTTTAAATCACCATCTCCTCACTGTATGACCTGGAATAGTTTTGTAGCTTCTCCTAGCCTGCTTCAGATGTGTCCAATGGGAGTGATGACTTGTGTGGTGTAAGTGGTATGAGCCTGCTGCACAGTGCTGGGTATCCTGCTGGGCAGTGGAATTTGTCTGCCTTGCTGGTGTGTACCAGAGGGAGAAAGGCAGGTCACATTGTTTGAGGACCTATCAACACATACTTGCTGAGATTGTGAATTTGGTCCTTTTTTTTTTTTTTTTTTTTTTCAGTCCTTATATTCCATGTTCCTCATTCAGTTCCCCCTGTTGTCAGAAGAGGAACTTTGGGCTGAGAAAAGTAGGGTAGCTTGCCCAAAGTCAGATGACAGCTTGGTAAGGAAGGGTCTTCTGTGAGTGAGCGTATCTCTTTTCCTTCATTTGTGTGGTCCACACAGGGCCTTGTGCTAGGCGTCTTGCTGCTGTCTGCCTGCCTGATCTACCTCCTCAGTGGGTAGCAGAGCACAGTCAATGGTGTCTCAGCTGGAAGTCTACAAGAGGAAATGGCTAGGGAACAGATAAACATAGAAGTAAATCATTCCCAAGTGGAAAAGAGCATGCCCTGTCGCACAGATTTAGGGAATTTTTTGTTGAAGGCTGCTCTAGTAGTATGAATCCTAGGAAAATGAACTCTGTTACCACATGAAAATGACCATACCATAGCTTCTGTCTTTGCTGTCACATAAATGCTAAGTCAGGTTGTACTTGTTACTAAAAGAAAGACTAGATGGTCGTGGGTGTTTAACACTGATCTTGGACTTAAGTATTATGCCAACTTTGCTAAGTAGTTTGTGGTACCCAATTTTACTGATGAAGAAATTGAAGATGTGATCCAGTATTGTTTCATAAAATCCACCTTTGATATTTATACCTGGTTCACTGTGACTCTAAAATCTAAGCTCTATATATAGCAACATGTAGCTTCCTCTAAACAAACCAAGTGATTGAAATTAATTTTATTTTTTAGTAGAAAATGACAAGTGACAGTAAGAGAAAGTAAAAGTGGTAATTGTTTGTAAAGTTGGAAAGAAATATAGTCTTCTTAGAGTGAGAAGTGGCTTCTATAGACCTAAAGTTCAGGAATAGTTCTAAGCCATTTATGTCCATTTTGTTTTATGATATTATTGAATAAGATCTGGAACTTATTGGTCCCTGGTTAATTTTCTCTTCAAAGCCATTTAAATTTTATGTAGTTTACTCCCAAGATTATACATAAGAATAGCCTCTTTACAATTTTTGATGCAGTTTCTTAATGAAGCTGTTGCTAAGGAAACCCTGCAAGAGCCTGGTGGATATGCACATAGAGATTATAACCTCAGAGCTTTGTGTCAATTTAAGCTCAAAATCAGAGACTTGAGAGACTTAGTAAAGGCTCTGTAAGACAGAAGGGTCAGTGTCTGAATGCAGCTTAGGCAAGGTGGTCACAGTTCAGTCCTGTCCTGCAGCAAGGAGAGTTTCTGGAGATCTGATGGTGTGGGGGGATTTGTGGTTCTCACAAAGAAATGGTTGGGTGAGGGACAGAGGAAAACCAGGTTCCTTACTGGAAACAGAAAAATGGAGAGGGAACTGGGAGGTTTCTGGTTAAACAAGAGTCTGGGATTTGACTTGTTACCTTGTCTTTAGGCAGAGAAACTAATCTCTCACGTAGGTCTAAGCTGCAGAAAAATGAGCAGTCCAGGTGGGCTTGTGATGCCTAGCTGTCTTTTGGATGCAGTGCTGCCTGCAAAGCTGTGGTAATTTTTTTTCTCAATCCTTAAACTGGGAGTTTGAAATTACGTTTTGTAGCCCAGGAAAGTGATGAAAGAGGAAGAAGATGGGTGTCAGGAAAAGCAAGAGACTAGGGAATGGGCCTTATGCCCAGGTGGTTGTGTATGTAACAAAAGGAAGTTCTGGAGAAGGCTGCTTAATGATGAGAGTGCTGCTCCGAACCTCCCCACCTGTGAGCACACCGGCACCTGGTAGATATTTATCTCAGGGACATTGTGAACCTTGAAGATCCTTGGGCTTTTCTTTTTTTTTTTTTTTTTGCTTTAGCTGTTAGGAACCTTGGTGGTGAATCCATGTAATCTTTAATAATCACACCTATTTCATAGCGAATGTTCTTGTGATTTAACCTTCCCCTGGTTTCATTTAACTGCAGTCTTTATTTTCTCCTCGCCCTGACTTTTTATCTTTTTGTCGTTGTTAAATTGTATGTGTTTAAAATGGATTTTAGAACTTTTTTTTTGAATGAGATACCATGTAAATAAATGCATAAACTGAGCATATCACAGATACTGCTTTTAAAATTTCTAAGCTGTTTACTCTAGGAGTTTAAAACTGAGCTGAACATTAAGGTAATACATTTTTAATAGGAAAGTTTGGTAATGCATGCATACAGGTTCTAGAGGAGGGACTGTATCTTATTCATCTTTATAATCACTGTGCCACGCACAATGCTTGTCAGGAACCAGACGCTTATTAATGTTTGCTGGGTGCATGAAGTGGAGTCAGTGATGACGCACGATTCATCCTGCTGCGCTCTCAAGCATTGGCTCTGCTCCTCTGAGTGGCAGTGACATCAGTGACTGTTGTTGGATGTGCAAGGCATTGTACTGAGAGCTTTACACCATGTCCACGTTTAACCCTTAACATCCTCCTGTAAGGGATTATTTTTATTATTTCATGTTTGTTCTGTATAATGTTCTTTTCATTTGTATAGATCTTTAGGGTTTAGAAACATTGTAAGAATAGTGCAGTGAACGTGTCTGCGCTCATCACCTGAATGACAGTGTTTATTCCTTTGCCTCTGACTTAGTTACTTACCAT
>PVJA010022175.1:19210-34728 GCA_004027025.1 Myocastor coypus
CCTCCTCCCCCTCCCCCTCCTCCTCCTCCTCCTCCTCCTCTTTCTTCTTCTTCTTCTTCCTTTTTTTTTTTTTTTTTTTCCCCCCGCTTTTTGAGATAGGGGCTCACTCCGTAATTCATTCTGGTCCTAAACTGACTGTGTGGCTTAGGCTGGCCTCAAACTCAAGGTGATGCTCCTGCCTCAGCTTCCTCAGTGCTGGGATTACATGTGTGTGCCACCACACCTAGCTATGATCATTCTTGTACAGGTTGTGGCATAACTGAAAACACCTGCCACACTTCAGCTAGTATGGTTTCTTAGTTGCTCTGGTAATAGTCCCTTTTCCACATCTGGTGGCTTTTTGTCTCTTAGAAACAGGTGTGCACTGAGCCGGCCATAGAGATAAGGAGTGGTGGTACATACCTGTAATCCCAGCACTGGGGAGGCTGAGGCAGGAGGATCACTACGAGTCAGAGCTGCATAGTGAGACCCTGTTCCAAATACATTAAAAAAAGAAAGAAATGGCTGGTCACTGTGATGCGCACTGTATACATCAATCTCTAATTGACAAGCCATTTTACCTTTTCTTCCTGCTTGCTTGTTCAGTATAAGCCCTAGGCCACCAGGGATCAGGGTTAGATGTTTTGGAAGTGATCCTGATCAGTGTCTATCAATGTAAAATAAATCTGCCTCCGAATTCTGGGTGTCATTTCAATGTTTCTACTTGTATTGCATCTGGTACATCAGCTGGGAGTACTGACTGTGCTGATTTCTTTGTTCATTGGTTGTGGCCCTCATGGATGGAACAAGGTCTTCTTCAGGTCCTGATAGGCAGGCACACCCTAGAGATTTCTTGAGTCCCCTTGGCGGTCTAGGGGAGGAAATCTGGATCCCTGCTTGAGCAGCTCACATCAGACAGTTCTGTATCCTCAGATCATAAACTTTTTGCCAAATTTTAAACTGATTTTACTTTTACTTAGATTTATGTGTTTGTTGTATATTTTGGATATCAGCTCCATATTACTTATGCTTTATAAAAATATCTACCATTTTGGTGACTTTTTCGCTTTCTTTGTAAAATCAATTTTACTGGTACGCTTTTGATGTATATAATGGTCACATTCATCATAGTGAACTGTACTGTACTGAGTATAAGCTGATTCTTTTTTTCTTCATTCCCTACCCTTCTCTTCAACTCTTCTCCCCTTCCCATTTATAAAGCCTTTGTTTTTATTTTTTCCTTTCTATTGTTAATTTTTTCTTTTTTATTCTTTCCCCTTCTCCTTTGTTTCTTCCCCTTCCCATTTGAATATTTTCTTCCTATTTCCAAATATCTATAATCCATTAAACCCTTGGGTTTCTCACATGAGAGAAAATGTAATATTGAAATACCTGTGTCTGATTTACTTCACTTAAGAGTATGTTTTCAAAGTACATTTACCTAAAAATGTCTCAAACTTATCCTTCATTTTGGCTGAGCAGTACTTCAATGTGTATAAAAACCACATTATCTTTATACATTCATCTACTGATGGGCATCTGGGCTGTTTCCAAGGTTTAGGTATTACAAATTATGCACACCAATTATAAGCGTAAGTGCACATATATTGCTGTGATGTGGTGCTTTTGGGGAGGTACGAAGAAGGAGGATAGCTGGGTCAAATGGAAATACTAGTTTCAGTATTTTGAGGAATCTCCTCACTGATTTCCATATTGGTTGCCCCAATTTACATTCGCATTAACAGTGGAGAAGAGTTTCTTTTTCCTCATGGCCTTCCCGGCCTTTGTTACTGTTTGATTTCTTAATGTTAGCCATTCTTTCTGGAGTAAAATGGAATGTTAATGTTGTTTGAATTTGCATCTCTTGTATGTCCAGTGATGTGGAACATTTTTTTTTTTTTTTTTGTCTTTTTGAGACAGGGTCTCGCTATGCAGTTGAGGCTGGTCCTGCACTCACTTTTGTAGCCCAGGTTGGTCTTGAACTCGCACCAATCCTCCTGCCTCAGCCTCCCAAGTGCTGGGATTACAGGTGTGAGCCACCACGTCCGGCTAGTGGAACATTTTTTATGTCTATTTGCTGTTTATACCTCTCCATCGGAGAAGTGTTTATTAAATTCAGTTGCCCATTTTTAGATTGGTCTTTGTATTCGGCAGGGAGACTAAGTTTTTCAATTTTTTTTTTAGACAGAGTCTCACTTTGTAGCTCAGGCTGGCCTTGAACTCACAGCGATCCTCCTGCTTAGCCTCCTGAAGGCTGGGAGGGATGTGCCACCACAGTTTTATTTATTTATTTATTTTTTTAATGGGACCAGGGTTCAAACTCATGACCTTGCACTTGCCAGGCAGGCACTTGTGCTACAGAGCTGTCTCTCCGGCCTCTACCACCACAGTTTTAGTCATTTAGTGTGATGTTGGCTATTGTTCGGGCATAGATGGCTTTTTATCAGACTGAGATAAAGACCTTCTACTCCAATCTTCCATAGATTATCATAAATGGATGTTGGACTTTATGAAATGTTTTTGAGACAATCATGTGGTTTTTGTCTTGGTTCTCTTAATGTGCTATATTGCATGTATTTATTTGCAGGTGTTGAACCATCCCTGCATCCCTAGAATGAATCATACTTGGTCATAATATGTAATCACTGCATTCTATTTTCTAGTATCTTATTGAAGTTTTTTTTGCATTTGTATTCATTAAGTAGATTGCCCTGTAGTTGCTTTTTTTTTTTTGGGCTGGATATTTCTGTGGTTTAGTAACAAGAAATGTTTGCTTTTGGGAATAAGTTCTCTTTCAATTTCATTACAGAGTTTTTTTTTTTTTTTTGTCTTTTTGAGACAGGGTCTCGCTATGCAGCTGAGGCTGGTCCTGAGCTCACTTTTGTAGTCCAGGCTGGTCTCGAACTCGCACCGATCCTCCTGCCTCAGCCTCCCGAGTGCTGGGATTACAGGCATGAGCCACCACGCCCGGCCGCATTACAGAGTTTTTTATTTTATACTTTGTTTTTGCTTTTTTAAAAAAACATTTTGTTTTAAAGAGTACAAATAGCAGAAACAAAGATAGAAAAGAGTAACAAGCAAGAGCACATATAGTACAAAATTTCAAAACAAGAACAAAAATTTAACAGTGGTCATATTATATATTTTCATTATCAAATCTGTTTAGATTAATAGAGGCATATTAGATTGGTCAAATAATTAAACCATAACACTTTCAGTAACTCTTATTTTATTAACTTTTCCAAATGCATTTTGTATTTAAATCACTCTTCTAAAAAAACAATTATTGGGATTGAGGATGCAGAAAATGCAAAGTCCTGAGTTTGATTCCTGGTAACCCCAAAATTTGTTTGTTTGTTTATTTATTATTTTTTCTTCTTTGAATTTTACACTAGGGAGACTATGTGATATTTGCATATGTAGGTCTTGTTTATTTCACTTATATGTTCAAGATATATCCACTTATATATGAAGCCTACTAGTTTATCATTCTTTATAGCTGAGCAATACTCCATTTTATGAAAATACATCTTTTTCAACCATTCTTCAGATGTTGGGCATTTTGGTTGTTCCTAAGATTTGGTTATCACAAATTGTGCTGCTATGAACATAGGTGCACAGATATTACTATGATATGATGTTTTCAGTTCTTCTGGGAAAATTCTTAGTAGGGGGATAGCCGGATTGAATGGGACTTCCAGTTCTAGTTTTTTAAAGGAGTTTCCACACTGCTTTCCATAATGGTGCACCAGTCTGCATTCCCACCAGCAGTGTATACAGGATATTGTTGGATTTTGCTTTTTTTTTTTTTTTTTTTTTTTTTTTTTTTTTTTTTTTTTTTTTTTTTTTTTTTTTTTTTTTTTTTTTTTGTCTTTTTGAGACAGGGTCTCACTATGCAGTTCAGGCTGGCTTTGAGCTCACTTTTGTAGCCCAGGCTGGTCTCGAACTCACATTGATCCTCCTGCCTCAGCCTCCCAAGTGCTGGGATTACAGGCGTGCACCACCACGCCCAGCTAGGATTTTGCTTCTTTATCCACTCGGTCAGCCCATTTTTTTTTCATTGGAGAAATGAGTCCCTTTACATTGATGGTTATAATTGAAATGTATTGACTTATGATTGCTATGTGTTTTACTTACTACTGCTTACTCCTTTTTCTCCTGTTTACTTGGTTGCCCTATTTGGTGTGTTCTTTCCAGCCTCATTTTTAGAAATCAGGGCATTTTGGTCTCCCTCTAAAATATTTTTTAGTAGTCTGTGTATGGTTGGCTTTAACATCATGATATTCTTTAGTTGTTCCTTGTCGTTGAAGTATTTCACTTTTCCCTCATACTTGAAAGAGAGTTGTGCAGGGTATAGCAGTCTGGGCTGGACTTTGTTTTCATGGAGGACTTGAAGCACTCTGCTCCTTGCTCTTCTTGACTTCATGGTTTGTGAAGAGAAATCTGCTGTTATTCTGATGGGATTTCCTTTAAATTCCACCTGTTTCTTTTCCCTAGTGGCTTTTAGCATATTATTTTTCTGCTGAATTTCTGGGACCTTGACTATTACATGTCTGGGTGGGATTTTAGTTGGGTTGAAGTTATTTGGAGTTCTGTATGCTTCAGTTATTTCAATATCTGACTATTTTCTCATATTTGGGAAGTTTTCTGCTATTCTGCCCATATTCTTTTTATATCATTTATATTGACTCCTTCTTTCTCTTTGATTCCTATTAATCTCACGTTCTTCATTTTTGCATCATCTTGCAGATGTTGAATTACTTTTTCCTGCATCCTGGTTGTTTTTATGAGATCTTTTCTTACCTTTTCAGTACCTGTGACTATGTCTTCAAGACCTGAAATTTTGTCTTCACTTTTGGTGATATGGTGTTGTCAGCTTGTGATTGAGATTTTATTTTCCTGTATATCTCTTTGAACCTGTTCCATGCAATCTATTTCTTTCCTATATTGTTCACTCAAGGATTCCATAATTTTTCTAATCTCTAATTTTTATGAATGTGTTCTTTAGAGGTGCGTACTAAGTCTTTCATTATAGTTATCCTTTCCTTTTCTACTCAGAGGTTGTTTCTGCTCTCTTTTCCTCTCTATCTTTCTGCAGTTGTTCTTTTACTTCAGATGCTATTAATTTAGAGACGATTGTTTTTACTTCAGAGATAATTTCTAATCTGATTTCCTCTATACTTTTCTACAGCTGCTTTTTTTACTTCAGGCTCTAGTAATTGGAAGATTTCTTTTTTAACTTCAGAGGCTATCTCCAGTCCAAGTTCCTTTATATGTTTCTGCATTTGTTTGTTTACTTTAGATGGTAGTAATTCAGAGATTTTGGCTGCCTGATTGCCATTTCCTTATATGGTAGTAGTGTCTCCTGTATTTGTTTCAGGTGCATAGGGACCTGAGATTGCATTTTGCTCCTTGTCTGTATTATTCTGTATAGCAGTGTCCTTTGGTGCAGAACTGCCTTCCTGTGGGCTAGTCTGTCAGGGCTACTCAAGTCATGCTGGGCCTGTCTTTTGGGTTGGCTGGGCTTCTGGTGGGCAGGGGGAGGGGCTCTCACTCACATGGTGGGCCTGGCTGCTGGGTCAGCTGCACTTTAGGCGTGCCAGGTGTGGAGGTTTCACTCATGTGACGGGCCTGGCTTCTCTCATTATAGAGTTTGAGGAGGAACAGCCTTAGATCTTCTCTAAAATTCTTTTAGAATCCAGCGCTAAGTCCATTGGGACCTGGGCTTTTCTTTTTCTTTTTTGTATTTTAGGGATGGGTTTACAGGGTATTCAGGGTCTCACTATTAGATTGGACTCATAGTAATCCTCCTGTGTACAGCCTCCCAAGAGCTGGGTTTACAGGTGTGTGCCACCATGCCCAGTCTCATTTGCCATTTCAATGCATCCCAGGGGCAGGGCTGGAACAGTAGGCCTGAGGATCAAATCCCTGGCCCCTGTGGCTGCTTGCAGGTGCTTTAATCCACTAAGGTATTTGGCCAGCCCTTCTCCTTTCTTTAAGTTATACATTCAGTTTCATTGACTGATACTGGCTTATTTAGATACTTTATATTTTCTTTCTTTTTTTTTCCCCCTGCATTTGGGACAGGGTCTACAAGGTCTACAGGGTTTCACTACATAGATTGAACTCATAATGATTCTCTTGTTTTTATGCTCCCAAATGCTGCGATTACAGGTGTGCATCATCACACCCAGTCTTGAGATTTTATATTTTCTTGAAATCGCTATAATTCATATGTATTTAGGAATCTGTCCATTCCTCTATGTTTTCCATGTTATTAGAGTACAGGGTCTTTTTTAAAAAATTATTTTATTTTTCACGTTATGGCCGGCTCAGCCTGCTCCAGGGGAGGTGCTGGCGCAGCATGTGGTGCTGGGGATTGAACCTTGGTCCTTGTGGTTGCCGAAGCTTGCTTAAGGAGATGCTTTAGACCACTGAGCCATCTCACTAGCTCGAGTACAGGTTCTTGAAGGTAGGTATTGGTGTTCTTCACAGGATCTGCTGTAAAGAACACCAATACCTACTTCTCTACCCTTTTCATTCCTAATTAAAAATAATAAAAATTGCCAGGCGTGGTGGCGCATGCCTGTAATCTCAGCACTTGGGAGGCTGAGGCAGGAGGTTCGGTGCAAGTTCGAGACCAGCCTGGGTTATGAAAGTGAATTCAAGGCCAGCCTGAACTGCATAGTGAGACCCTGTCTTTAAAAAAAAAAAAAAAAAAAAAAAAAAAAAAAAAAAAAAAAAAAAAAATATATATATATATATATATATATATATATATATATATATATATGTATGTAATAGTAATAATAATAAAAATTTTTTGCTAAAGTTGGCTAATGATTTGTCTATTTTATTTAATCTTTCAAGTAACCAAGTCTTTCCCACATCACAGTCTCTTAAGCGATTTCTTCCCAGTTCACATTATTATACGTTTTGGATCTTATTTTCTCATTTAATTTATCACAGTAGTGAGACAATATAATATTTACACATATGAACCTATTTCATTTATAAGTATGGTAGGGAATAAACTGAAAAAGGAAAAATATTTTTATGTACAAGATAGTGTAGTGAAGATAGTTATGCAGCTAGTTTTTCTTATTTAATTGAAGAGAAAGGTTTATGTTAATACTGTTTGGACAAAATATCATGCCTATATTTTGTACTCTGAATAACTGCTATGAAGACAAAAATATGTACTTTTAATTATTATAATTCTTCTACTAATCTGTTTTGAAACTCTGTTTTATTGTTACTTTTATTTTTTTTCTCTTACAAAAAGACCCAACCCTTAGACTGATTTTTTTTGTTATTATTTCTTAGTTGCATTGCCTTAATTTCTGCTCTGCTCTTTATTAATTTCTTCCCTTCTATGTGCTTTGGGTTTAATATACTCTTTCTTTTCTAGAAGGTTGAGGTTATTTGAGCTGGCTCTGTTTCCTTATGTAGGAATTGACTGCTACAAATTTTTCTCACAGGACTGGTTTTATTGTGTCCCATAAGTTCTAGTATGTTATATTGGCAATATCATTTAATTGTAGAGATTGTCTAATTTCTTCTTTAATCGGTGTTCTGTTAGTTATTTAGGAGGGTGTTAATTAATTTCCATGTATTTGTGTAGTTTTTTGTGGTTTCTTTTGCCATTGATTTCCAATCATTGCCTTGTGATTTGATAATATGCATAGGATAATTTTAATTCATTTGCATTATTTCAACATGCTCTATGAGCTAATGTGTGAACCATTTTGGAGACTTGAATCCCTGTGTAGCTGAGAAAAATGTGTGTTCTTTTTTTTGTACAGGGTCTCACTACTGACTCATAGCGATCCTCCTGCTTGTACCTCCTGAGTGCTAGGATTACAGGCGCACGCTACCACACCCGGTCTCCATCGCCAGCTTAGTGTGCTCGAGAGCAGGGCTGGTGCGGTAGGCTGGGCCAGGAACCGAACCCTGGCCCCTGCGCTTCCCTAAGCAAGTGCTTAATCTGCTGAGCAATGCCACTAGCCCTAAAAATGTGTCTTCTGATGTTGTGGGTTCAGTCTGTAGATACCTATCAAGTCTGTTTGTTCAGATGAGATCAGACATGTTCAAGGTGATATGGATGTGAACCTGTTTGTTCTAAGGTTTGGTTCAGTTCTGATATTTTTGTGTTGATTGTGTAATTAGTTGATCTGTTGGCAGCAGTGTAGTACTGAGGTCCTCCATTACAATTGTATTATTGCTTATTTGATTTTTCATATCCATTAGTTTCTGTTTTCTGTAGTTGTGTGTATCAGTATTTGGTACATATATAGTTTTGATTGTCATCTCTTCTCGCATTGTTGTCATGACAAGTGTGTAGTGAGTAAACTTCTTTGTCTCTTCTGATCAGTCTTGGCTTAAAATCCACTTTGTCCACAAATAGAATCACTATCCTTGCTTTTTTCATGTTACTACTGTCTTGTGGAATATTGTTTTCCATCGTGTAACTTTCAGTCTGTGAATTTCTTTTTGAGTGAAATGTGTTTCTTGTATGCAGCATATTGTTGAATGTTGATTCTTCATCCATTCTGGCAGTCTGTTTCTTTTGATTGGTGAATCGAGATCATTCACATCAATGCTTATAACTGATGTGCATCTGTTTATTCTTGTCATATTGTTTTCCTGTTGTTGGTTCTCTCTCTTTTTTTTGTTCGTTCTCTTTTTTATCCCCCTCTGTTTGTTTGCCTTGCCCAATACATTCATTCTATTGGAAATTTTGAAATTGTCTTTTTCTAGAATATTTTTTAGAACTTCTCAAAGTATCTAATGTTGATAAAGTTCAATTTATCTGTGTTTTCATTTATCACATGTGTTTTTAGTATTATATAAGATAAACTGTTTCTAATGCCATGACATTTAGTAATTTTATAGATTCAGTTTTTATGTTTCAGTTACTGTTTTTTTTTTTATTGTGTAATTAGATGTTCAGCTTTATTCTTTTTTGTGTATGTAGTATACAGTCCCAGTACCATTTGTTAAAAACAAGACTATTCTTCCTGCACTCAACAGTCTTTGCATAGTCATGGAAAATAAATAGACTGTATATAAGTTCTTTTTCTTTTGGATTTTTATTTCTGTTCTGTCAAGCTATATAGCTTTATTTATACCATGTTGTGTTGGTTACTCTAGCTCTGTAATAAGTGTTTTTTTTTTTAAGAATTTTATTTATTTATTTATTTATTTATTTATTTATTGTTTCAGAACCTTTGTTTGTTTATTCACTCATTTTTATGGCCGGCTCAGCCTGCCCTGAGGGCAGGGCTAGTGCAGCATGTGGTGCCAGGGATTGAACCGCGATCCCTGAAGCTGCCCAAGCTTTCCCACTTTAGACCACTGAGCCATCCCGCCAGGCCCCTGTAATAAGTTTTAAAGTTGTGAATTATGTCTTGTAAGGGTTGATACATCGTGTCAATTTGTGAAGTCTGGAAGTTTAAGTAATTCAGGAGGCAGCCAGATGTTTACTTTGTAAACATCCTCAACCTATGCAAAGGGAGGGCATGGAGATGTGTGAGTGCTATATACACTGGTCTGAGGGGGTGATAAGCTGCTTACAATATAAAGGTGGGAAAGAGACTAGTGTTGTGTGCCCCCGCCCCCCGCTTTGCTCCTTTTGCTTTTGTTGTCTTCTGTGGCCCCTGTGGCGTGCCACCTTGCCTTAGAGTCAGCTGATTATGGACTGAAACCTTCATAATCTGAGCTAAGTAAATCTTTCCTTCCTTAATTTTGGGTGTTGAGTATTTTGTCTCAGCAATGAGAGAAAAATAGTTAAGATTGCCTTTTCCAGGTTTGTTCTTTTTCAAAATTGTTGTGGCTATTCAGCATACCCTTGGAGAGCAGTGATACGAGGCAGTGGCCCACAGCTGCCTCTGTATATAGCACAAAAGTAAATACCCCAAGACATGTTACTTGGAATGCTTTCTCTTTCCTTTTACTATTAACAGGCAGTATTTTAATGCAAAGCAGATAGTTTCTAGAAGACTGAGGCTGGAGGATTGTGAATTAAAACCCAGTCATACAAAAGATAAAGAAAGGCAGAAAGAGCAAAACAGAAGCCAGAAGGCTGCAAGAAAGAGAGAAAGAAGAGGAAAAGAAAAATAGAAAAAAAAGAAAAAAGAAAAACAAAAGAAATAGCTTAGAACCATGAATTCTGGATGTTTATGAAGTTCCTCCTGCCTGACACTTGGCGAGGTGCTCAATGCATCTGGTGGTCTAGTAGCACAAGTATCCCCAGATCTCCCATTTGCCATCTGTTTGCCTCCTGGCACTGGGCATGCATAAGAGTGATGCCTTGTAGACTTGTATGTCTCCTCTGTTACTTTATGAACTATCAACCAGTTCTTTCATTTCTTTTTCTTTTTTTATCTTTCAATGATTAAAACTGAAAATGGATTGGTTCTCTTATTACACGGAATATCTTTTAAGGAATGTCCTTGGTACATGTCTTGTTCCCCTGCCTTGGAAGGTAAAAAGAGTCACATCTTTCTCAAGGTTTTTTTCTTTTTACAGATATAAATGTTACAGTTTTGAATATATTTTTCTCTCTGTAAGATTACGATTGGAAATCATTCAGTACTGGAGGATGTCTGTTCCCAGCTGATCTTTCTTCTTGCCCTGTCAGTATTTGGTGCTTGCATACTGTCACTAGCTGTCCCAAAGCTCTTGTCACTGGTTTGCTTTCAAATTCTGTGAGTTTCCATTTTCAGAAGTTGATGGGAGGGGCTGGGGAAATAGTTCAGCGGCTTAAGTTTCTGTCTGGCAAGAACAAGTTTCTGAGTTCAATCCCCAGTACCAAACAAACTGAAAAACAAAACAAAACAAAACAAAACAAACAAACAACCCCCCCCCCCCAAGACAAAAGCATACATTGGTGAGAATTGTCCATGCCCCTGGCTGGCTGATTTGCTCAGAACTTGTGATTTCAAAAGTCTTAACCAACAATATTTCCTATTTCTTCAACACTCACTGAGAGTGGTAGGCCTTTGATAAATGCCATATTATTTCATTAGGTCTTACCAGTAATCACAAGTAGAGTTGGTTATCCCTCGTTGTAGGTAAGCAGCATGCATTCTGTTCCCTGTTGCCTGCCCTACCAGAGAGCCACTACATTAGACCTGTGTCTTGAGTCTCTTGCTGGTGTTACAACTTGCTTTCTTACTAGTAGGATAAAGTAGCTCTAAATTTCATTTTAAGTTGGAAATGAGAACATGAATTAATATTGGAATTTCCCAGTGAGCCTGTTCTGTGTTTTAAGCCTGTTATCTTGAGAAACCTTTGCGCGCCTTCATTTGGAACTTCACATAAACATCTGGAGCCTGGATTCAGATGTTGTGACTGTGCAGCCTGTTGAAAAATTAGAACAAAGATGTGCTGATTAATGTTCCTTAAAAGAGCAGCAGGTTAGAAATGAGTTTGGGGATTTGTTTTCATCTCAAGATCTCTTAATGAGCTTGGCCTCACATTTTGCTGAGACCGTTTCTTATTTCCCCAGATCCTTGAGCTGTCATCTGCCCTTGCTGACTGAGTATAGCTTTGCCCTGGGGCTCACAGAACTGGAGCTAACAAGAAACTTCCTAGTGAAGTGGCTGCCTCATGTCAGAAAGCAGTTGTGCCCATGCTTTCTCCATTAGGGATCTCTTTTAGGGTTTGAAGTGATTTCAGTTTCAGTTATAATATACTGTTTACCATTTGCTGTCTTATAATACTTTCACCTCAAATAGATTCTGTGAGAAAGCACATGGGAACTCTGACAGATGAGGGCCTAAGCATGGTGATCCCATCTTGGAAATCATCTTTATTTAGATGGTGTCATGAAGGGCACCAGTTGAGATCACTGTTTTGTCTCCTCCAACATCTGTATTTTTTTTTTTTTTCTTTTTGGTATAGGGAATCTAACCTCGTGCTTATTAGGTAGGCAATGTACCACTGAGCTATGTTCCTGACCCTTCTTCTAACATTTCTCGGCTTATTCTGTATACAGAGATATAGGTGAGACTTTTCCAGGCTTGTGAAATTCCAAGCATTAAGCATTCCCATCTCCCCTGTATGAAGCTCCTCAGTCCTGAGCCACAGCTGACATCCTCTGCATAGTAATATTTCCACAGCTGTGCTGCACACTCCTCCTGGGCAAGGGGTCTGGGCTCTGGAGGCTGGTGGTATGGGATGCCT
Source organism: Myocastor coypus (assembly GCA_004027025.1). NCBI lineage: Eukaryota > Metazoa > Chordata > Mammalia > Rodentia > Myocastoridae > Myocastor > Myocastor coypus. The sequence continues at coordinate 31,379 of PVJA010022175.1, forward strand.
GTGTCCCATGCAGGCTTGAGTGTCTGTGGACTTTAGGCTTAAACATGAAGCTTCTAGAAGAAAACACAGCACAATGTCTTTTTTTTTTTTTCTTTGTGGGACCAGGGTTCGAACTCACGACCTTGCACTTGCCCAGCAGGCACTTGTGCCTCGGAGCTATCTCCCCAGCCCCACACAATGTCTTTATGACCTTGTCTTAGTTACTCTTCTCTCATTGCTGGGACAAATACTCGACACTCAGAATGAAGAAAGGAAAGGTTTATTAGTTTACAGTTACTGGAGGTTTCAGTCCGTATTCAGCTGGCCCTAGGCTGAGTGGAACAGGGCAGAGAGCATCCAGTTCATGGTGGCGGAACAGCAACAATTGCAACAGAGGCAACCAACCAAATAGGGGAGCAGAGAGCAACAGCTGTAGTCTGTCTCTCTGTCTCTTTTTAAATTACATCAGACTCTCTGCCTTAGCCTGTCCACTTCAGGCCACACCTGTAATTCCCAATAGTACTCAGACCACAATCTCATCAGTATTAAAACACATAATCTCAGTGGATCAGGATCAAGTCTCAAACTCTACAAGTCCCCGCCCCATGATTCATGAGGCTTTGCGGGGACAATTGGACATAAACCATAAAGGTTTCTTAAAGACACAAGAAGCACTAACTATAAGAGAAATCATAACTTGAGTTATATTGTAATGAAATGTTTCAGTTTATCAAGACATCCTCAGGAGAATAAATTGGCAATAGACCAGGAAAAACATTCATGCAATGTATATGACTAAGGACTTATATTAGAGAATAAAAGAATTACTGGAACTCTATAATAAGACAAACAATCTAATTTAAAAAACTGTCAGAAGATTTGAAAAAACACTTCACAAAGGAAGATATACAAATGGCCAGTAATCATATAGAAAAATGTTCAGTATTACACATATCAGGGAAATGCAAATGAAAGCCAGCCAGAATGGCTAAAATGAAGAAGACTGATAATGTCATATGTGGGCGCATGTGGAGGAGCGATGGTGCACAGGCATTGCCTGCAGGATGACGTGAGGCTACCACTTTGGGAAGGTCGTTGGTCCTCGAGTGGGAGGGTAGCCTGAACATGAGTGATGCAGGACAAGAGGAAGACATTGTGGAAAGACGTGGCAGGGTAGAGGCAAAACACCCTTGGACAAGGCAGCGTGAGGTGGGAGTCTGAGGGAGAGGTGGGTTGGGGGCCTGCCTTCCTCACAGGGTAGTCGTGGTACAGTGAGGTAAGGATGGGCATTTAGTGGAGCGTGACCCAAAGTCAAGTCTTGTTTCTGATGCTTCTTGGCTGTGTGACTTTGTGCAGCTTATTAATGCCTCTCTGAGCTCCAACTGTCTTTATCTGTGTGCTGGAATAATTATAGTGCATGGGATTGCTGTTTAACATCTAGTAAAGTATGTTAAATTTGCTGGCACATAGTAGGTGCTGAGCAACAAGGTTTTATTATTACATCACAGCATTGTTGGGAGAACCACGTTAGTTCTTGGATGAAAGAAATGTGCTGTAAGCCATGAAGTTTTAGGTCTAAGATAGATGCTATTATTGACTATTTATTTCCTAGTCACATGGCACTCTGTATTTTTGTGTTCTACGAAGTTTTGTGTTGAATGAAAGTCTCTGCTCAAACCCTGTTATTGAGATGGATTCCTGTTTATTATCCTTCCTTTTATAAAAGAGTTTATGTGATGTGTGGTAAACAACTTCTTGCCAGACAATCTAGTCTTTCTTAGCAAAATGCCAGGATGTACTTGAAACCCATGGGTTCACAGCAGGTTTCAGGGCACCCAGAGAGGCAGCCAGAGCTTTATCAGTAGTGTCGCAGACCTGTGCTGGTAACCAGGCTCTCTGTTTTCTGTTTCCTTTTAGAAGTTTCTTTTAAAAGCTTATGTGGGGGCTGGGGAAATAGCTCTGTGGCACAAGCACTTGACTGGCAAGTGCAAGGTTGTGAGTTCAAACCCCAGTCCTGCAAAAAAAAAAGCTTTCGTGATTGAAGAATGTTATATACATATGTGAAAATACCACAGTGAAACCTGTTAGGCTATGTAATAAATATACATTATAACTAAAGAAGGAAAATTTTTGTGCTTTATCCCTGTGCTTCAGCTTTCTGAGGAAGAAAAGATACAGCGCTATAGCATCCTCTCTGAGCTCTATGAGCTGATCGGCTTCCACCGCAAGTCAGCATTCTTCAAGCGAGTGGCAGCCATGCAGTGCGTGGCTCCAAGCATTGCCGAGCCTGGCTGGAGGGCCTGCTACAAACTCCTTCTGGAGACGCTGCCAGGATATAGTCTGTCACTGGACCCGAAGGACTTCAACAAAGGTATCAGAAGTCCCTGTGCTGGGACTGAAATGCTGCTTTATTCTCATTAATTACCTGTGTTTAAGTATCTGCTCCCTGTGGTGGACTTTGTGGTTGGTGCTGGTGATTGAAAGAGGAACAAAACCACGCTCTCCATTGGGTACTTGCATCAGTAAAATTATAATGAAAAGCTGTGGAATTCTGATTTGGGGTTCATGTTCTCTGTCTATTGGCTCACTGTGTTGAGTCTTCATCTGCAGGGATCAGAAATCATCCTTGAGCTCATTGGTATGGTACATTATCCACAAAGCGCTTGAAATGCCTAATGAAATTTTATTTTATTATTATTTTTTAATTTTTAAAAAAGTTGTGGGCCCGGCAGGATGGTTCAGTGGTCTAAAGCACCTGCTTAGGAAAGCTTAGGCAGCTGCAGGGACTGCGGTTTGATCCCCGGCACCACATGCTGCACCAGCCCTGCCCTCAGGGGAGGCTGAGCCAGCCATAAAAATAAATAAATAAACAAACAAAAGTCCTGAAACAAGAAAAAAAAATAAATTAAAAAAATTGTATGTATGTATTTATTCATTTGGTATAGGATCTCACTATGCATCTGGGACTTGTAGTGATCTTCTTGTCTCAGCTTCCCCAGAGCTGGAATCACATACCCAGTTTCGGTGGCTGGCATGGCATGCCTTTGGTTCTGGGGCTGTTGTGGTATATGGTACCAGGGATCTAGCTGAGGTTCTTACACTTGAGAAGCAGGCACTTAGACCGAACTATTTCCCAGCCCCATAATGAATTTTACTTACGGAGTTTAGCTAAGTTAGCAAAAATCAATATATTTTACTTAACTATGTGTGCATCTATATAGCAATAAATTCTTATCACCAATAAGAGTATCCTGGCCGGGCGTGGTGGCTCAAGCCTGTAATCCCATCACTCGGGAGGCTGAGGCAGGAGGATCGGTGTGAGTTCGAGACCAGCCTGGGCTACAAAAGTGAGCTCAGGACCAGCCTCAACT
>PVJA010022176.1:0-21721 GCA_004027025.1 Myocastor coypus
CCCCTCCTCCCTTCCCTCCTACCTTTCCTTCTCTCTTTCTTTTGCAGCAATAGGAATCAACCTTAACATACAATACCATGTCTCGGTTCCTTCCTTTATTTTCTTGTTGTGACAACAGGGTCTTGCTAAGGTACCCAAGCTGGGCTTAAACTTGCCTCAGCCTTCCTCAGCACTGGGATTAGAGGCTTGCATCACTGGGCCCAGCTTCTAACTCTTTCTCTTTCCTTTCCCTCAAGTTGAAAAAAATACCTGCTGCAGGGCTGGGGAGACAGCTCAGCAGTCTAAGTGTCTGCCTGGCAAACACAAGGACCTGGGTTTGAGCCCCAGTACCACATGCCGTGCTGGCCACTGAAACCAGCACTGGAGAGGCTGAGACAGAAGGATCACTATGAGTAGCGAGACCTATACCAAATGAATAAATAGTTTATAAAAATTTGAAAAACCCTATTCCAATGCCTATCATTAAATAATCATTTACTGATGTATTACTATAGGCAGTGTTTTGTTTTATTTTATTTCAGCACTGGGGAATCGAACTCAGGACCCTGCACTTTCCAGATAGGCTCTTATGCTGCAGAGCTATTCCCCTCGCCCACCCTTGAGCTTTGACAGGTACTTACCTTCAATAAATTTCAGTGCAAAGCAGATAAAATTTCTTACATTCATACACACACACACATGCACACACACGTGTTGTGGGTTGAGCCCTGGGCTACACATGCCACGCAAGCACTTCACCACTGATTTACATCTCCAGCCTCTAGTAATCTTTATGTGCATGTAATTCCTTGTATGTATAAATTAATCCTGAAATTTTTACCTTAAATAACTCAAAGCTGCAGTATTATACTCGTTGTTGAGGTCTCTGATAACACCATCCACAGAGGAATTTTCAGCATAAAAGTATACATACATTTTTTTAAAAATGTGCTTAGTACAGGATCCACAGGGTCTCATTACAGAGATGGGGCTCACAATGATTCTCTTGTTTTCAGCGTCCCAGGCACTGGGATTGCAGGTGCGTGCCACCGCACCCAGTCTCGTTCGCCCGCTTAGTGTGCCGGAGGACAGGTCCAGTACGGCACGCTGGGGATTGAACCCTTGCCACTGCATTCTGCCTAAGCAGGAGCTTTAGTTTACTAAGCTATCCGGCCCACCCAGTATACATGCTTTTAAATGGATGAAGAAAGATACGGTGTCGCTTTGCGTTTTCTGATGCTCTTGGACACCTGTAAAAGCATGATGTGCCAACTTACTCTAGAATCCAGCATTTATGCTGTAGGAGAAATTATAGCTTTGCAGCTAAACTTGTGATGAGGGATTATAAATACAAACTCAAGCCGGGTGTGGTGGCTCACGCCTGTAATCCCAGCACTTGGGAGGCTGAGGCAAGAGGATCAGTGTGAGTATGAGACCAGCCTGGGCTACAAAAGTGAGCTCAAGGCCAGACTGAACTGCATAGTGAGACCCTGTCTCAAAAAGACAAATAAATAAATAAATAAATAAATAAATAAATACATACATACAAACTCAAACTGTGCAAAAAGGATCCACAAACATGACAAATCATTTTAAAATACATCCAAGCAGCGTACCAATCTGAGGACCCCTGGAGTGCGAGGTGGCTGGAGGTGAGTGGCTCTCTGGCCAAGGCCTCTTTGGGAGGAAGTGGGGGAGGGGAGCTGCCAGCTGTCGGCTGAGGGCTGGGTGCAGAGAAAGGGAAGCAGCAGGTGGGAAGGCCCTGAGGTGAGATGGCCAGCTGGGGAAATGCATGGTGTGGCGGGGGGCGGCGGAGGAGATAGAGAAGAGGGCTCCAGGCGAGGATGTGGGTACAACCAGGGAGACGGCGGGATCACCCGGGACAGCAGTGTCCTCATCTGTCTGTGACTTCGTCCCTATCAGCCTTGACAGGATTTCCCAGCTGTTATGGTTTATGTCTAGTTGTCCCCCCAAAACTTCATGCAGTTGTGGACCAGGGACTTCTATAGATTGAGACTTGACTCATGAGTCACTGGGATTATGTGTTTTAATACTGATGGGACTATGGTCTGAGTACTTCTGGGATTATGAGTGTGGCCTAAGGTGGATAGGCTGAGGCAGAGAGCCTGAATGTAATATAAAGAGAGACAGACTCAAGCTGTTGCCCTCTGCTCCCCTGGTTGTTCTGTTGCCTCTGTTGTGATTGTTGCTGTTCTGCCGCCATGAACTGCGGCTCTCTGCCATGTGCCTCTCTGCCTTGGATTCAGCCAAGTAAGGACTGAAACCTCCAATAACTGTGAGCTAAATAAACCTTTCCTTCCTTCATTTTCAGTGTCGGGTATTTGTCCCAGCAACGAGAGAAAAGTAACTAAGACACTAGCTTAGGCACAGAGGACACTTGAGGCTGATGAATTCTTTCATGGGGCCCCTTCCTGTGCACTGCAGGGTATTTAGGGACATTGCTGGCTTCGACCCGCCAGATGCCAGGAGCGCACAGCCACCCACGCCCCCATGACAATGAGACATGGATTTGAATTTTGTCAGTGGTCCTCCCTGTCACCCATCCTCAGGACCACTCAGCCATGGCATCATCTGCTTTGGGGAGATGGACCAGGAGGACTTGGGATTTCACAGACAAAGGAAGGGATATGTGGCTTTTATCCTTCCAAATAGGTTCCTGAAATGCTCAGCAATGATAGATCTTGAAAAACCAAACCAAACTGAAAAAACCTCACAATCTGAAGCTGCACTTTCACCGCAAAAATAGGCCAGCCCAGCCACTTTGGTGGCAGGGTTTTGCTCTTGGCTATGGCCGGAGAGAAACGGGATGGGACCCAGGGGTGCAGCTGCTCTTCTTAGGAGGGAAGTAACTGTTATGGTTTATGTCTAGCTGCCCCCCACAAAGCCTCATGCAATCATAGGGTGGGAACTTTTAGAGTTTGAGACTTGTCTCATGATCCACTGGGATTATGTGTTTTAGTACTGATGGGATTATGGGTCTGAGTACTTCTGGGATTGTGGGCATGGCCTGAGGTGGAGAGCCTGAATACAATATAAAGAGAGACAGAGAGACAGACACATGCTGTTGCTCTCTGCTGCTTTGGTTGTTCTGTTGCCTCTGCCCTGATTGTTGCTGTTCTGCGGCCATGAACTGCTACTCTCTGCCATGTGCCTCTCTGCCTTGGAGCCAGCCCAGTATGGACTGAAACCTCCAGTAACTGTGAGCTAAATAAACCTTTCTTTCCTTTACTTTGGGTGTTGGGTATTTGTCCCAGCAAGGAGAGAAAAGTAACTAAGACAGTGATAAATGTCTCCAAAATTTTCAGTGGGAAGAAGGGGAGAAACGATGTTCTCATCTGGGTGATAAGGCCAAGACACAGGGCAGGGAGACTGAGCCCACGAGCATCCCCAGGGCAGATAGGCTGGTGTTCTGTTTCTGGAAAGTCCAACATGGTGGTCCTGTGGACAAAGGGTTCAAGGGGATGACTGTGACATAGCATAGTGGGTCCCATGCAGCCAGGTGTCCTTGGTGTCTGGAGTTTGTCCCTGTTTTGCATTCTGGAACTTTCTTCTGATGTCTCCGCTCTTCTATTCTCTGTACTCTGTGCCATCTAACAATGCGCCCTTCAAGTCAGCTGTGACCTTTTTCATTTCTAAAGCTTTCATTTCTTTTTTATTTTTGTTGATTTAGTCCATTGTTTGGGTCTCCCTGGTCTTTGCTCAATGTTTAAGTGGCACACTTTTTCTGTAAACCCAATCACACTTTGCCCTTTATGCTTGGCAATCCCAGTATCAGAAATTTGTAAGACGTGACATCTGTCTTGTTTATGCTGTTGTTCTCGCTTGGAAGTAATTTAGGGCTTTCTTTCTTTTTATTTTATTTTATTTTATTTTCCAAGAGCTTATGTGGAGTGAACGTGAATCTCCCTGTACAGCTAAGGTTTCTTTTGGGGTTCATGTTTTTTCCAGAGCCAGGATTGTCACCATGCAGGCCACACTTGAGCCCTGGCGCAGGCAGAGGAGACATCTGACTTATCTGTCATACAGAGAGCCCGGAGCTTGGCTGCTCAGCCCCCAGGGCTGCTTCTCCCACCAGCCCTGCCGCCACCCCTGCAGGCTGCTTTCATCCTACAGTCCATTCCATATTCTCCTCCTGTTCCTCGCTGACCTTGGAGCTTGTCCTTATCTTCCAACAAGCCCAGCAATGCATAGAAAAGCACTTAGTGTAATTTTCCAAAGACCTAGTTGTGTAATAACGGGAGGGTCCTTCAGACAAACTGACCTGCTACTCTCCTGAAAGAGGAATTCAGGGCAGCCAAAGAATCTTTACATTGTTTCAAGGGCAATGTCTGGATTAAGTGTTCTTGTGTATTTTTCAAAATGTTTAAAAAAATTTTGTTCGCAGCACTTAGGGGTGGAACTCAGGCCTGTGTATGTAGGAGCAAATGCTGTACTGCCGCGTCAGGCCCACGGCCACTTCCTGTATCCGTGGCTCCTTTTAGTTCTTTTTTTTGTTTATTTTGTTTTTTCTTTGTCTTTTTGAGACAGGTTCTCGCTATGCAGTTTAGGCTGGCCTTGGGCTCACTTTTGTAGTTTTGTAGCCCAGGCTGGTCTCGAACTCACATTGATCCTCCTGCCTCAGCCTCCCAAGTGCTGGGATTATAGGCGTGCGCCACCACGTCCGGCCTCTTTTAGTTCTTGTTAAGAGTTAGATTTCACCTGTTAGAGCAGTTATGGATCTATCTATCTATCTATCTATCTATCTATCTATCTATCTATCATCTATGATATATCTCTATTATCCATCTATTATCTATTGTCTATCTATCATTATCTATGTATCTATCTCTATCTATCTATTGTCTATCTATAGATTATCTATCATCTATGTATCTATGTGTCTATGTATCTATCTAACATGTATCTACCATCTATTATCTATTTCTATTATCTATTTTCTATCTACCATTATCTATCATCTATCTATCTATCTATCTATCTATCTATCTATCTTTCATCCATGTATCTATGTGTCTGTCTGTCTGTCTGTCTGTCTGTCATCATCTCATTGGGAATGGAACCCAGGGTCTAGTGCATGCCAGGCTAGTATAAACCCAGACATCACAGCCCTTGGAATTTAGTACAATTATTTTGCTTTCATTCTTTCTTGTATAGTGTTGCCCTGTTATGGCAGGCAATACAGCTTTTCTGATTACTTTGTCACCATTGTGGTATGCAGTATCTTTTACAGACGAATTAATTTCTGTGAGAAAAATGATGCAATTTAGAGAACTCATTCAATAAACACAGCACAGGTTATCATCTAATACTGCAGACAGCCGGGCGTGGTGGTGCACGCCTGTAATCCCAGCACTTGGGAGGCTGAGGCAGGAGGATTGGTGCGAGTCCGAGACCAGCCTGGGCTACAAAAGTGAGTGCGAGGCCAGCCTCAACTGCATAGAGAGACCCTGTCTCAAAAAGCAAAAAAAAAAAAAGAAAAGAAAATACTGCAGACATACCATGAGAATGAGGGATGGGACACAGGGGTGGGTGTTGCTCCAATCCCTCAAATGCTGTGTCCTCTCCCAGCCTGATCCCAGTCCTCTCTCCTTCCCTCCCTCCTTAGGGCATGGGCCTGTCCTACCGTTCATCCTTTACTACATGTCCTGTACCCAACTCTCCCTAAGATTGAAATGAACTCCTTGAGGTCAAATAAAACCCCACACCCAACTCCCCACAGGGCAGGCACCCTCTTCTGTCTCCCTGTCTTCCCCTAAGACTTGGTCTCCTTATGCAACTGAATTTCCCTAGTTTCCCTGTAGACCTTGATCTCCGTAGCCATGCTTAGCGCTCTTGTGCCATGGGCCCACTGTGCTTAGGCTTGGGCATCAGAGGAGCCGGCCTCAGGGTGGCAGGGAGCATAGGAAGAGGCGGGTTGGGAGCTGGGCTCAACCGCAAACAGGCTGTGACATTTGGACGTGGAGTTTGTTCCTTCTTAAAGCATCTGGGTTTTGTCTCCTGGCCTTCGTGTGTTTGTGTCCTAGAACACTGTACCCTGGCAGCACAGCAGAGACCCAGTTCTGCTGTCCAGCCCCGGCCACCCAGGGGGCTGAGAGAAGTGGCTCCCCTTTGCTGAGTCTCACCCAGCTCTGCGTCATCCCAGAACCTCCGTGGACAGAGGCGGACAGCAGGAAGAAGAGGTCCAAGCTGAAAAGAAGTGATATAAGTATTCCACTGCAAGATGCTTTTTTTTTTTTTTTTTCAACTTTAAGTTTATTCCTAGGACCTGGAAAAAAAGCACAGTGCAGCTTAGGTTCTTTCTAGAATTTTCTATGGTCTAATATATATATATATTTTTACTTAAGTTTTCTCTTTAAAAAAATAGTTATTTTTAAGTGTATCTACTTTATGTAAATATGGAAAAGTTGATATCGTGAAATAGGAAAATGATGTTCAAATGGGGAGGGGAGGAAGGAAGCGGAAAGGGGAGAGGAAAGAAGGGAAAAGGAGGAGAGTAGAAGGGAAGCAAAATCACTTATGTCAAGTACAGGTACAAATTCTCTTTGATAAATATGATCATTATGTATATCTAAAATGCCCCAATAAAATTAAAAAAGAAATTACTCTGTTCTCACAGATATGTACTCACAGCCTCTGCAGCAATAGGGCTGGGAAGCAAAGCTGTGGGGTGCACTGTCTTCAAAGCCTAGCGCTGCCATCTGCGAAGTGTGTGACCCTAGACACGTCACCATCTGAGTCACGGTGATGTGACGGTGGTGAGTCCCTGGCCCAAGGGCTGCGGAGACCTGGCGAGACCTCACCTGTGGAAGAGCAGGCACATCGACTAGTGCATCCCCGGTCAGCCAGTGATGGAGTGATGGAGGAGGAGGGAGAGGGTGGTGGCCACAGAGATGACGGCCCGTCGCGCGCCGTAGGTCCTGGAGGCACTAACATCAGCGGCACACAGCTGGCGATGAGAGGTAGCAGGGAGTGGTGGGTGGGACAGAGAATTGACAGGATCAGAGGTGTTGGGTCCTGTGAGACCTCTGCTTCCTGCTGTGCACTCCTACAGGGTCACGTGTAAAAGAACAGGGGTGACTGGGACAGGCAGTTGGGGGACACTGCCCACCCGTCCCGGTGCAAACCTTTCTCTTGGCCAACTGTCTTGTCTTCCTGTTCCGTCTCTCACCTCCATGTGGATAGGCACTAAGCCTACGTGGCTTGCTGTGACTCCTGAGGCCACCTGTAACCAGGGAGCTAAGGCTGATACTCGGAGATGGAGTATTATGAAGACCTTTGGGGGTCATATGTCTTGTACTGCATCCTTGGAGGCCACCTTTTTGGTTCTGAAGCCGTTGATTTGTTCTCTCCCGTTCTAGCTCCACTGTCTACAGGGTAGTTATCCTGCAAGACGGTGCCCAAGAATCCTGGTCTCCCGGTATCTGTGCTTCTGTGTTGTATGTACCACGTGGTCTGGAACGTGGCCTGGTAGAGGTATTCCAAAGGGATGCTTCTCCTTTATCCCCGGCCTCCGAGTCTCCTAACCTTGGGGAAGCCAGCGTCCGTCCCAGCAAGCACCCGAGGGGAAGCCCCGCAGGGCAAGCACAAAGCTGAATGAGCCTGGAGGCCAGCCGTCCGGCCCCACCCGGCTGTGAGCTGCCTGCAGCCCTGGCCGCCATCTTATCTGCAATCTCCTAAGCACCCGGATGAAGCCGCCTCACGTTGTTCCTTCCCGACTCTCAGAAACTGCATGAGAGTATTTATTGTTGTTGGAAGCTGCCTAATTTGAAACTGATTTGTCATGCAGACACAAATCGTGATGGAGTGCGTTTCCCAGCTGTGCCTACTACCATTCCCAAGGGGAGTCAAAGGTGATGCCATTCACCATTCTGACACATGACAAAGCCAGAGGGTGCTCTGCTGTAGATGTAGAGAGTCCCCCAAAGCCTCCTGTGCTTATTGGTGGGACTTCTGAGTTATTCTGGATTATGGCGTGGACCTGCTGACTCGCAGTGCGTGGGCAGGCTGTGGTGGGTGCGGGGGGGGGGGCTGTGGGCGTGGCCCAGAGAGGTCAGCTCGTAAGTCCAGCCCAATCGTGGGCATATCCTTTTGTTCCTCGCTAAGCCTGAGTTTCCTCCTTTAAAACACGGTGATAAAAACTGCTACCTTGTAAAGCTGCAGGAATGCAATGAGCTAACGTGCATAGAGAGGGTGGAAGAAGTACTCCTCACGTGCCAGCCACTCACGAAAATGCCTGCCACCCCTCCCACGGGGTCACCAGAAGGGCCAGCTGAGGGGATTCCCCCTTGAGCCCCCCCTTCACCCTACCTTGGATGGAGACAGAAGAGGACTTTGCTCTTCAAAGCTAAGTGAGATCTGTTCACAAAATATATATATATATATTTTTTTAAAATTATTTATTTGAGGTTGATGTGAGTTCGAGACCAGCCTGGGGTACAAAACTGAGCTCAAGGCCAGCCTGAACTACATAGTGAGACTCTGCAAAAAAAAAAAAAAAAAAAAGACCAAAAAATATTATTTGGTATAGGATCGTGCTATGCAGTTCAGACTCACTGTAATCCTCCTGCATCAACCTCCCCAGCCCTGGGATTACAAGCATGTGACACTATACCATGGTTTCAGTACCAACACAGTGCATCCGGGGTTCTGGGCCAGCACAGCATGCAGTGCTGGGGATTGAACTCAGGTCCTTGCACTTGTAAGGCAAGTGCCTAGACCACTAAGCTATCTCTCCAGCCCCCATAAAATTGCAAATATGTATTTTCTTTCTGCAAACCACCTTACATCCCACTTTAATCCATGCAACTGCAAAGTAACTTCTCATGTGGGGTGCAGTGGACGCAGAGACAACCAGCCTGCCTCCCTGAGACGGTGGGACGACCTCTGGGACAACCGACCTCTTTCAGAGTCCTTTTATATATTGCCAGGAAGGACAGAGTCTGATTATTCTATCAAGGGTCGCCCCTGAGTGAAGGCTCCCTAACAGACACTCTGGCGCTGGGAAGCACGCATAATGACCCAGTATTAAGTTGACTTGGCTAATTTTAAATCTAGGGGCATCCATCTGTACTGAGCTGCAAATTATATGTTGGCGTTGGGTTTCTCTAAGGCCTCATCCGTGGAGCAGCAGGTAAATGAAACAGCCCTGCCAGGGGAGCGTAAAGGGTATTTAAGGGCTTTGTCTGTCTTCTCCAGGAAAGCTCCCCAAGCCACCTGCCTGGGGAGCTGACATCTGCACACTGCGTCGCTTAGAGGTCCCGGAATTGTGAGAGGCCCCAGTAAATATCAGCTGAGGCCAGCGGCACCAGAGACCCCTTCTGGGAACTCTTTTTACCATCAGCACCAGTTGGCTCTTTGAGTTTGGGGAGCAATGGCTTTGAAGCTGGTGCAATTCTCGTCCTCGCCACGAGAGGGCAACACGGCACCGCTCCGCGTGGGGCCCTGAAGCCAGGGAGGATTGGTTTGGCGTTTTCCTCTCTGTGGCCCAGGATGACGCCTGGAGACAGGACAAATATAGAGTAAACAATCATCAGAGCCTGTAATTTGGGAGCCGCAGCCTCAGATGTCAGCTTCTTCGCTTTCTTTTTGTGATTTTTTAAAAAACGTCTAATGAGAGGGAAAAGTGCCGAGTGTTTGGAAATAGAAATCTCCTTTTGTCAGGTCAAGGTCTGGGATCCGATTTGCCTGGCTGGAGCCCGGCCGCTCCTCCTAACAAGAATAAATAAATGCATTCATTTACATGGCGCTAATTGTCCACTATGCAGAACAGCGTGTCTCTGGAGAGCAAAAGGAATGCAGGGGAGCTGCGAAGGGGGTGCCCTGAGCCCAGGTCTGAACAGGGGCTGTGGGCCCCCAGATGGGCCAGGGGTGAGGCCAGGTGCGCCGGCAGACCAGCGCCGCTCAGAGGGCCGCTGATGGGACAGGGGACTGCGCAGGCTCTGTGGGCAGCCCACGCGCATCTACCACCACCACCACCGTCACCTGACCCCCCGTCTCTCAGACCCCGCCCACCGGCCTCTATCCAATGAGCAGTCAGCGCCTTATAAATATTAATCAGATCAACTCCCTCTCTCAGGTGCAGCCTCTGTGGGTCTTCTCTTGCGTTTCCAAACTCTGCCTCTATGGCTTCTCCTGTGCACGCGTTCTTTAATTCTTTAAGAAAACCTGTGAATCCATGTTTGCGGAGCAGCATGATTACATTCATCATGGCGGTTTGGCAAGAGGACACAGCATCTCTCAATCCTTTTCACTTTCTCTTTCGCGCCCCTCCCTGGAGGAACGGAGAACTTCTGGTTAGGCTGGTGGGTTTTGGTTATTGGAGCTTCTTTTGCCTCTAGTCGACAATAGAGTTCGGCATCTTTTCTTTTTTTCTTTGTTTTCCTGTTTTTGAGACAGACTCAGTCTTGCCCAAGTTGGTCTCCAACTCCTGAGCTCAAGAGATCCTCCTGCCTCGGCCTCCTCAGTAGCCCAGGTGTGCTGCGTTTCTCTCTTCCTTTCATATACTTACTCAACACCGGTGTGAGGCCCTAGGCCGGGCAGGTCTTCCTCCCAGGCTTTGTTGCGTTCGCGGTTCCCTAGATACGGCGCGAACCTTCTTGGTGTGGAGAGCTGTAAACCCAGGAAGCGAGCTCCTCTCTGATGTCAGTGTGTGATGCAGCCCAAGTCCCAAAGGGGAAGAAGAAGTGACTGGCATTTTTTGTGCCAGTGGCAGCCAGGTACGGGGCTGGGGTGGGGGTGGGGCTGCCCAGCAAGGCTGTTCCGAGGGGCCGGGCACAGGGCTGCTCCGTGACAGTTCAGCCAAGCTGTTACTGGGAGTCCTGTTCCAGGAGGGCTCGCCCAGGTTAGGCCTCGCAGGGCGCTGGGTCTGCGGAGCCGCTCCTGCCCTGAGGCTGCATTTGTATAACAGAAAAGGTTTCTTCTGGAATCTCTCCAGCAGTGGATAAAGTAACTTAATCAAAGACCCAGGCTTTGGAAACAAATCTCTTACTTGTATTGAAATGTTCAGGTTGAAACGGCAGCGGCTGGTTATCAGTGTGCTTCAGATCTAGCGTGGGCGTCCCCTCGCCACAGACAGAAGAAGCCGCTGACCCAGTTTAAGAGCTCCCAGAGCTCAGATGCTGCACTGGGTCCCATACGCACATCAGCTCCGTGTGCCCCACCACTGCCCACAGGGTCTCAGTATTTTCGCATTTTCCCCACCGGATGGCGGAAGCAGCTGAGCCTTAGAGGCAGCTGACAGGCCCAGGGCTGTGCTTTAAGTGTGACATTAGCCCAAATGTGTGCGCTGGTGGCTTGGTCTCTGGCACAGTGGCATTGTTCGGGAACTTCTAAGAGGTGGCCTGGTGGATCCTGAGGTCACTGGAGGTGGACCCTGGAGGACTCTCCAGGAAACCCTATTTGGGTCTTCTGAGAGAGTAGCTAGGAAAGAGCCAGGCTGGCTATGTCTCTGGCTCTTTGGCTTCCTCTGTAGTGCTTTGATCTCTCTCTCTCTCTCTCCCCAGAACAGCCCTGCCAAGGTGATGCCATTGCTACGAAGTCTTGGTTAGAGCCAAGCGGATGCAGTTCCCTGCCCTTGAAGCCCCGGAACCGTAAGCTAAATGTATCTCTTTGCTTTATAAGCACCCAGCCTCAGGTACTTCATTACAGTAACGTGAGACAGATGTGTGACCCTAGCTAAGATGTGGGCTCTGGGACTGGACCTGTCTTTCCATCTCCGCTGCTCAAGTCCTGAGCAGCCCCCAGTAATGCCACACAGGCCCTTCCCTGAGACACGAAGAAAGAGAAGGGCCTAAATTGTTGGGGTCTGCCTGAAGCCTTGAACTGTACCAACCAGCACCAGCGGACACAGATCGCCGTACACTAACTCTCATTGGAGGGGCCGTCTCCACTTGGTCTATCCGGCAGAAAATCTAGCAGTGGGCACTTTTTCTGGCACATGAAGCTGTGTAAGTTGTAAGTCACACAATGTTTGGTCCTAGTCCATTTTCTGTTGCTATAGCAGAATAGCTGAGATGGATCATTTATGAAGAAGTTTATTTGGATCATGGTTCCAGAAGCTGAGAAGTCCAGGAACTTGGCACTCATCTTCGCTGGGTAGTTCTGTCTTGAGACCTCGCCTCAGATGGCAGTGAAAATGTCAGGTGGTGCTGCAGATGTCGAGGGTGGGAGAATCCCCTTCCAAGGCCATTCGACTGGTGGAGGCCTCAGTGTCTTGCTGTGTGTAGAGGCCCTTTGTGCTTTGCCCATGGATGGCTCTGACCAGGGATCTGCCATACCTGGAGGCTGCTGGGGAGAATCACATGAAAGACAGAGGAGAATGAGAGTGAGCACCCACAGTAGAACTGTGGCCTTTTTACAGTCTCACATTAGGGCTGACAAGCAAGCCTATGTGGTTGATACCAGCCCTGGGTAAGGAGAGGACGACACAGGGATGTGCATGCCAGGAGTGGAGTCCGGTGGACGCCATCTTGGAAAATGGCACCCTGCTCGACAGGAAGACGGCAGGCACTCCACTTTCAAAGCTACACCCTGGATCCTTGAACTTGTAGTAGAAATGCTAGAAACCAGTTTGCTTTGCTTCATTTAGCAACAGAGATTTAGGCTATTGTTTGTACCTTACGTTAGACTTTTATTTATTTATTTATTTATTTATTTTTATTTTTTTGCCTTTTTGAGACAGGGTCTCGCTATGCAGTTCAGGCTGGCTTTGAGCTCACTTTTGTAGCCCAGGCTGGTCTTGAACTAACACCGATCCTCCTGCCCCAGCCTCTCAAGTGCTGGGATTACAGGCATACGCCACCATGCCCAGCTTTTCTAAGGCTTTTTTTTTAAACGTTAGACTTTTAAACCAGAAGAAAATCTACCAAACCTAGAATCTGGGCCTGGAGATCTAGCTTTGCTATTTCCAGTTAGTGGGCACCAATAAGTTATTAATTTCTCTAAATTTGATTACTGGATTTTCTTTTTTAAAAATCAGAATTAATATCTAGCTCACAGAATTGTGGTGCACATTGTATTAGTGTCATATGAAAATATCTTGCCCAGTGGCCCAAAGAGAAGGGACTCAGTCAGTGGGTTGCCAACATGGAAACTTTCCTACCTCTGAGAGCAACAGCCCTCCCTGGTTTATGTCATAGTTCTCAGAATGTGTGTGTGCGTGTGTGTGTGTGTGTGTGTGTGTGTGTGCGTGTGCGTGTGCGTGTGTATGTGTATTTTTAATAAAAGAAAATGGTCATTTTCAGCAACAAAAAGTGATCGTGTTTAAAGGTCTGCTGCAGCCTTAGCTGTAGTTTTATTATATGTGAGAGCCTGAAAATATTCTGAGGACCAATTTTTGCAAGGAGAGTAATGGAAAAAATGATTTGGGCTATAAAAATTCCATTTGCAGTTAACTTTTGAGTTAACCCATCGTGTCCTCCAGTGCCTGGTGGGTACACCCCAGGTGCCATGCCTGGTCTCCTTGTCCCTTTTCTGTTCATTCGGTCCTTCACAGCAATTGCTGTCTTTTGCAAAATAACTGGCTGTCTGCAGGTATAGATGTGTTGTCCTAGAAACAATCATCTCCACATTTCTTTTCTGGGGTACTCCTCTGCAAGGTGCTTATCAAGGCTACATTCCTGTTTGCAAAGCAACACATTTGCTGTCTTTTTTTTTTTTTTTTTCTTTTTTCTATTTTTTTTCCCAATAGGCATTGTCATTCTGGGCAGAGGACTCCTCTGATTTCTGCACTTCAGGATATTGAAAGTCGCCACCACTCCAAGGCAAGTGTCACCGCCCATAGCTCCTGAATAACTAATCAAGAGAGGGAAATGGAACATCACAAGGCAGAACTCATTTTCTGCTCTAGCAGCGCTTGTGATTAAGCTGAAGAAAAAGTCCCAGTTCACCTTGCGTGTCTCTGTGTATCTCTCCCTGGGAGTGGAGGGTAGACCAGCTACCCAGAAGGACTATGCCTTCAGGGGTTCTCAACCTTTCTAATGCTGTGACCCTGCAATACAGTTCCTCATGTTGTGTGACCCCAAACCAAAAAATAATTTTGGTGGCTACTTCAATTTTGTAATTTTGCTACAGTTATGATTTCCAGTGGCTTTAGGTGACCCCTGTGATTTGGTCTTTCAACTCCCGCCAGGGTCGTGACCCATAGGTTGAGAACTGCTGCTTAGGACCTGCCAAAAAGATGGAAAATTGGTACCATCTCCCCCTCCCACGCTTCCCAATGATGAACTCTATCCTCAGCTGAAGTCCTTTTCTCCTAAAGAACCCAACACCTGGCCTCCTCTTGGATATTGGAGAGGTTCCAGAGTCAGCCTCTCTCAACTGGCTTGAGTGACCCCTGCCCCAGTGTGTCCCCCTGAATCCCAGTGGTCATTAAGAGTCTTCCCCGAGTGGGCCTCATTAGCTCAGAGGCCAGGGGCAGCTGCGGACCACAGGCTCAGTCTGAAGCTCCAAACTGAGCCCTCCACTGCCTTCCTCCCCTCCCAAGTACCAGGTCCTGGGTTGGTTCAAGGCGCTGTGTCAGCCCAGCAAGTGCTCAACAAATGCTTGCTGGCTGACACGCTTTTACACACACCACGAACTCACTCGCTCACTCCGTTTCTCTCCTTCAGTGACTCTGTTCACCTCTTCTTTCTGTCACTGGTCACTGAGGTTTACTCTCATCAAAGGCCCAACCAAGCATCTGGTGCTGGGGTCGAGCCGGTCTGATGGCCTCAGAAGAAGCCACGAGTTATTTTTCCCTTCCTTCTGAGCATTCTCTCTGATATGTGTGTGTGCATGTCACTGGACATGAACCCAAGGCCTTTGCACTGAGCTATATACCTCAATGCTTTCTGATTTTTTCAAGAGACAAGATATTTCTAAGTTGTTAAATTGTTTCAGGCTTGACTTGTTATCCTTCTGCCCTAGTGTTATGGTTTGTATCTAGTTATCCTCCCCAGCAAAGCCTGAAGTAAATCATGGAGCTGTCAAGCGTGCAGCTTGAGGGGCAGGGCCAAAGGGCCGGGGCGGGGCTTGAGGAGGCGTGGCCATGAGGGGCGCGCACCATTAAACTGACAGCAGGTGCTGTCAGAGCCTCCACATCCCCAGGCGGCGGTTTCTCGGAGGTATGGAGCGAATCATCCTGGACACGGCAACTTAGTCTCAAGGTCTTGCTGTGTAATGCAGGGGGGAGACAGGTCAGGGGCTCCCCTCGTGAGGGGTTTTGGGTTGGTCTCATGGAGTAGCTTAAGTCTCTTGTTTCCTTCTCTACCTGGCAAGTTCCTTTCTTGCTTTCAGCCATGTTGAGATGCAGCCGGGATGCCCTCACCAGATGCCAGTACCGTGCTCTTTGGATCCTCCGGCTGCCAGTGGCATGAACCAAGAGACCCTTTTTATACATTCTGGGGTCCAGGGACTTTGTTATCGCACCAGAGAACAGCAGAACTCATCTCGCCACAGTGCTGCTGTAGGAATGGGTGTCCCACTGTGCTCAGAGGAGGGCCCAGGAGCACAGGGAGGTCGGGTTGCCCGAGTCACTCAACCAGCAAGTGACACAAATGGAGACCTGGCTGGCTTGACCCATCATTCTGGAGAAATGGGACTCCTTTGAAATTCTGAGCCTGAGCACAAGGGTGGTCTCAGGAGAAGGGGAGTTAGGGGTGGGGATGCTTCCTGGGACATACTTGAACGCAATGTCTGATGTCACGAGCAGTGCATTTCACGTCCTCAGTTCATGTCTTCTTTGGTGAGTTTTACTCTGAATTAGAAATTAATGAGGGTGAAGATGGTAATGAATTGAATGCACTGCTGTGGGTTCTGAAGCCACGGTGTGTTCACTCCACCACCAGGGGGCTGCTCAATAACCCAGGTGCACAGGGACACTGTCTACCTGGAGCTGCTGAGGTCCCTCAGTCAAGGGTCCACCTCATAGCCCCCTACTCCGGTGCCAGGCTTGGTTCTCAGGGCCCTGGGACTTCTGATGCATGGATTGGAATCTGGGATTCCGGCAATCCCTTTCTCTGGGTCATCAATTTGCTTGAATGGGCTGCAGAACCTTGTACCGTCTCAGAGAGTCTAAGTTCACCAACTCTGAGGTTCTCGGAGACTCATGACCCAGCCTGTGCCGAACTCAGCCTCCTCCTCTGGAGACTGCTGGTGGTGATGGTGTTGGCAGAGGGCAGGAGGCTGGGAATCCTCATCTTCCAACACCTTGTTGTCTCTGTGGCTAGCCCCACCCCGAGGCATACCGAGAATCCCACCCTTGACCTTCACATGGACACAAAACATTTTCTCTAGAGCTCAAGAGGAATAACAAAAGATGCTCCTATCAGGCAGTTGCAAGAGTTTTTAGAGCTTTGTACCAGGGACCAAGGACAAAGAACAAAATATGTTTTTTGTTAAATATCACCAGTGACAAAGGTGACCTTCCAGGACTTAGCATAGCCACCCTTTCCTACATATTCCATTTTTCTCTAGTGCCGCTTTAATCAAAGCCACTTCACCATTGCTCTGCGATAGATTTTGCTCTTTGCTGTTGTCATTTTTTCCAGCCTCAAGAGCTGAAAGACTCAGCTCAAGCTGGGCGTGGTGGCTCACGCCTGTAATCCCAGTGCTTGGGAGGCTGAGGCAGGAGGATTGGTGCGAGTTCGAGACCAGCCTGGGCTACAAAAGTGAGCTCAAGGCCAGCCTCAACTGCATAGCGAGACCCTGTCTCAAAAAGACAAAATAAATAAATAAATAAATAAATAAATAACTACAAAAGCATGTTTAGTACTTTAAGCCAGGCGTGGTGGCTCACGCCTGTAATCCCAGCACTCGGGAGGCTGAGGCAGTAGGATCAGTGCGAGTTCGAGACCAGCCTGGGCTACAAAAGTGAGCTCAAGGCCAGCCTTAACTGCATAGCGAGACCCTGTTTCAAAAAGACAAAAAAAAAAAAAGAAAGACTCAGCTCAAACTTCCAGTGGGGTTTGGTAAAAACAGAACTCTATCGACTCCTGTACCTGAGAGCTGCAGAGGCAGCTGTCTTTCACCCTCTCTTTATTATTTTTTAAATTTTATTTATTTATTTATTCATTCTCATTTCAGAACTTTTGTTTATTTATTTGTATGGCCGGCTCAGCCTGCCCTGAGGGTAGGGCTGGTGCAGCATGTGGTGCCAGGGATTGAACCGCGGTCCCTGCAGCCGCCTGCAGGCGCTTTAGACCACTGAACCATCCTGCCGGACCCCCTCTCTTTATTATGAAACCCTAGAAATACCCCAAATTCCCATCAACTGAGGAATGCATAAAGAAGAGGTATTATACCATGGATCACCACTCGGGCATGAAGGAGGATAAACTGGAGGCTTTTCATAGGTAAAGGGGATGCAACTAGAGACCATACTCATCAGGGAAAGAGATCAGATTCCTATGGGTAAGCAGTGGACTGTCTACAGTGTGCAGAGCTGAGCATGTAAATAACATCCGGAATATATAGCAGATACTGTAAAATGGGAAGAAACTGTTCAAAAGGGAAGATGAACTAGAATGGGGAAAAAGAAAAAAGAGGGCAAGAAAACGTAAAAAGAATGTATACTAGCTATTCAAGCCGACACCGCCAGTTTCACCGATAACCCAATGCAAATAAGGAACATTGGGCTGTGTATACAGCTACTTCCTCTCAGCTCAAAGTGAATAAATTTTCTTCTTTCTTTCCTTCTTTCTTTCTTTCTTTCTTTGTTCGTTCCTTCCTTCCTTTCTTTTCTCTCTTTATCTTTTTTCTTTTCTCTTTCCTTACCAATATCGATCAGAAAATTCTTCACGTCTACACCTTGTGCTCTGTGTAAAATTTATGAAGACAACACTATGCAATGTGTCAACTATTGCTTTGTACTACTAATATGTTTTGCTTATAATATAATATATTATAATATAATATAATATATTATAGTATATACTATATAATAATATAGTATATACTATAATAATATAGTATAACTAATATGTTATTGCTTATTAAAATGATAAAAACTAATCATTAAAAATGATAAAAAGTAAAAAGATAATTATGATCATTGTACTATTAATTTCTCTTAGTTCATTGAAAAAAGGTTTGTATTAATATTTTTGACAATAAAATGCCAATATCTTGTACTCTGAGTAAATTGAAAGCTTAATCATATGCAATGTACTAACCACTGTTACTCTCGTATTGTTTTACTTTTTAAAAAATAACATGTAAAAGGAAAAGGGCCACGGTTCAGGTGTGGGAGCACAGGCCTGTAATCCCAGCACTCAGAAGGCTGAGGCAGGAGGATTGCTGCAAGTTTTAGGTCAGCCTGGGCTGTACCATTATACCTTGTCTCAAAGCAATGGGGGTGCTCAGGATGTGGGGGTTTAGTTGGTGCAAAGATTCTGAGTTCCATCCCTAGTATTGAGGCAGAGAGAGAGAGAGAGAGAGAGAGAGAGAGAGAGAGGGAGAGGGAGAGGGAGAGGGAGAGGAGGAGGGGCTAGCCCATGCTACAACATAGGTGAATTCTACAAAGAGTATGTCGGTGAAAGAAGCCGGACACGGAAGGCCACATGTTGTAGGCTCATAAGTATATGAAATTCCAGAGGAAATGAATCCCCAGTGGAGGGAAGCACGTTGGTGCTTACCAGGGGAACGTGGACGGGTAGTGACTGCCTGATGGACAAGGTGTTTTCACTCCAGCCGCTGAAAAGCACCTGCCACTGAACAGTGGTACTACAGTACCATGTATGAGTACTTCCTGATACTGAGTTCTACACAGTGACTAAGCTAGAATGGAAAAAGGGAGTAGATGCCCAGTACTCATCATTTCTTAATTATTTTATTTTTAGCATTTTCTACCTTACAGAGGGTGTTCTGTGATGGGCGAGGGTGGCACACAAGCTCAGACCCAGAACAGCGCTATGTGTGGAACCCGCCACAGTGGCCGTATTTCTGTGATACGTCACACAGCAAGGGAGGGTGCTGTGAGCCCAGAGGAACCAGATGGTTCTTCGGCTCTAAGAAAATGACAGCGAAAATATTGACGACGCAGGCTAAAGTGAGAAGCGGGTTGTGTGTGCGGCCCCTACATGGGGACAGACAGACACAAGAACCTGAGGGAATATTCTAGCACCAAACACTGACTCAGCAAAGACTCGGCGCCGCCAATGTGGTTCTGGCGTATCTGCTTCTTGTCTCGCTTGCGTCACGCACTGCACCTGCGCAGATGAGGAGCCCAGCCCATGTTCAGGCTGCAGCCGTGCTCGGGGTCCAGTGGGGTGGGTGATTCGCTGCTAAGTCAGGCAGTCATTGAGCAGCTATGCAGACCACAGTGCCAAGGCGTGGTGGAAGTGTGGCCCTGAGTTGCCCAGTTTCACGAATTCAGCAAGACTTCTGCAAAACTATTTTGTGAGAATTACTTGGCTACGTAGCAGTTACAATAGAGTAGTGATCACTTACTTTTTATTTTTTTTTCTTTAATTCTGTGTATTTGGTACAGGATCTCACTACACAGCTTGGACTCACAGTGATCCTCCTGTCTCAGCTTCCCCAGCACTGAGATCACAGGTGTATGCCACCATGCCCAGTCTTGGCGGCTGGTTTGGTGTGTCCAAGGTGGGGCTGGCATCGAGCTTGGTACTGGGGATCGAACCTGGATCCTTGTGCTTGCATAGGCAAGCACTTGAACTGCTGAGCTATCTCCATGGGCCCTCTTACTATTTTTAAGTTGCATGCTTGCTATACATCTACTCCATCAGCAAAACCAATATTTATTTATGCATGCATATATATATATATATATATATATATATATATATCCATTTTTTTCCAGAGAGCTGACTTTTTTTTCCAGCATCTCACTAGCTACAGCACATTTCTAGAACTGATTGGACTCAACTTGAATGGGTGATGTGTATTTTAGAAAAGAAAATCATCTAAATGTGTCAGTCCCTTCAGAACTACTATAAATTATCATCAAGACCCGGAAGCAGGATGTTGGCAGCTCTGAGAGTAGATAAGGCTGCAGTTTATGGAAAAAAGTAGACTCTATTTATTTCCATCTGCCAGCAGATGAATTTATTTTCCTTACTCGGAAGGCCTGCCTGTAGTGCGTTTTTCAAATCTCCTCACCTCTGAGAGATCAACGGGGGATCAAGTTGCTGATGGGTAGATGAAGAAACAAGACGCCCCTGGCCTCTTGGTTAGAGTACCCCGCAGCTAATTCCAACCAAAATGCTTTGCTCCCCACATAACCCCTGCTGTTGGAGAACCTCCTAAGCTTCCGGGTGAGGAGTCTGGTAGGATTTCCACAGAAGCTCCGGTATTAAGTGTCCTCTTCCAGACCTCCACAGGGCTTATGCTACTTACCATGCTGCCCCTGGGGTAGAGAACTGCTGCAGTAGAAAGTGGGTGTTTAGCTTTCTCTCATCCTGCATGCTTGAGTGAATTCAGCATGGATGTTCCCAGCCTTCCGAGTCCTGGGAGGAAGTGGACTCTGCCTCAGTGGAGCACTGTAGAATTTCCCAGGAACCCCCAGATTGTTCAAGCTCATCTTGGGAGCAACTTGGAGAACAGAATGTCACTGATGCCGTCTATGGATGCTTCAAGAGATGGGCTCAGGAGGGGATGATAATTGGTCCAGCCTTCTTGTGGTTAGGGCTGGTGTGGGGGACAATTTAATGCAAGATATATAATCTGCAAGGTGGTTTTATAATGGTCGCCCAAAGAGTCACCTGCAAAGAGAGGGCTGGAAATCTGTCCGCACACTAAAGTTGCAAAGAATACAGCTGAGGGCCTGGATCCCAGGGAAATGCCCTGTGTGGGTCCAGCTGAAGACCCAGAGCCCATGTTGATGTCTCACGCAGGTCTGTTTCATGGATCTGTGCTGGGAAAACCCAAAGGTCAGGGGTGGAGGCCAGAAAGTCTATGCTGGTGGGATGAAGGATCTGTGCCAGCAGGCTGAGGCATCTGCCCTGGATCCAGGAAGCAGAACTCGCTCAAAATGAGCCGTAGCCATCCTCGGCAGTAAGGCCCCGAGCTCCTCTGACGATGAGAACAACAAGCTCACGTCAGGAAAGCCAGCAGGAGCAGCTCCTCCAGGAGAGCCGGCGGCACCCGGAGCAGTGCCTCTTCATTCCTCTCCAGTCCTCCTTTTATTTTGTTGGCAACAACGCTCAGGTGGGCCTTCCAGACCCAGCACCACGCTGATTCAGTTCAGCTGGGTGCTACAAACGGCCCACAGGGGACAGTCCACTACAGGCCTCATGCTGTGCCAGGAAAACAGGTCAGGTTATCTAGGCAGCCAAAAAAGCATTTAAGGGCCAACAGAGTCAACGATGAGGAAATTGCACTACACATTGTCTAGCAATCATAGTGCTCTGGGCGAGCAGGGTGGTTTCAGCTGTATACAGCTGCTCTCCCCTCTTTGAGGCAGATGTGTTCCAAGGCCCCCTGCCCCTGGGGATGCCTGAGACCCTGAGTAGATGAAGTCATACACAGTCTCCTGTGCCCAACACAAAACATAGTTTAGAACCTAGGCATAGTAAGAGATCAACAGCAACGACCAATAATAAAACAGAACAGCTGTAATATACTTAAAGGTTACACGTATTTGCTATTTCCCCTTATCACATCACACCACGCCAAGCCCTGTCCCTCTGCCTAGCACCAACGTGGCAAGGTGAAGTGAGGATGCAGCGTGGTGAGGTCATGCAAGAATGTTCTGGAAGGACTATGTGGACACAAGCACCAGGAT
>PVJA010022176.1:21821-34726 GCA_004027025.1 Myocastor coypus
AAAAAAAAAAAAAAAAGGAGCTAGGAGTTGTATGTTATAAGTCGATGCCAAAAGAAACGGCAAAAAGACCTGATGAAGGTAGCTCAGAGGACCCACGGAAATTTGTCTGTTAGTGAGCAAAGAACCCCAGAAGCAACTCAGCTTTATTTCAGGTTAGTGAATGGGATCTCATGCATAATCACTTTAGTAAAGGAGGACCATGTGCGTAGTCATGACCTTGACCACTATCGACTTCCACCTTTTCCTTATTACGAGGTTCATAGAGATGTTAACCATTAGCATTCCAAGCAAGGGAGGAAGCCACAACCGGAGAGCCCACAGGTGAAGCTGCTGTCTATCACCTGGAGTCCCAGCTTTCTGGGATTTTCAGTAACAGACCACAGCTGTCCCTAAGCTTTTTCTTTTGGCTCCCTGTTTTTTGAGATGCTAATTAGGCTATAGCTGAGGATATAGCTTAGCGTGGAGGCCCTGGGTTTAGTTCCCAGCACCACATGTACACACATGTACACACGCATGTACAAGCATATATTCACTCATGCATGCACAAATGCATGCTGGGATATGGGGCCACTGCAATGATTAAGAAAAGAAAGATAATGGTGCTCTCTGGGCCAGGGTTGCTGGCAAGAGAGGTAGGAGGGAGACACAAGCCGGGGGAAGGAGCTGGGGATAAATGCGACCCTTTATCCCTGCTGGGGCTCTGAATCAAGTGAGTAAAAGGGAATCACTTGTGGGCCAGGGACTAGAACTTTATTACTATGAGAGCTGCCACTGGGAAGGTAGCTTGCATCCAGGACAGAGCACACAGTACAGAAAAATGGACAGATGTAGCAGTCCAGGATAGGCTGCACCACTCCTTGGGCAGAGCTGTCTCTGCAGGCCCCAGCTTGGAGGAACAAGAGCCCTGAAGAAGAGGAGTCAGCCCAGCGGCCTCAGCTTCCCACAGCGGCCAGGACCTTGGCCCAGCTGCTACGGCGGTGCAGCGTGGTGCAGTGCACGCCTCTGGCTGAGTCTACGCCTTCCAGAACACTGGACCGGAACAAGAGCCCTTTAACCTGCACAGCCCCAGGGGCTGCGGAGTAACCGGGTCTTTGCCCACTCAGCTTTGCCTTCTTGCCCCTCACAGCAGAGCTCTTCTGCTGTAGCCTGAATTCTGGGCGCTGAGATACTGAATCGGGACAATGAACAGAGAGAAGCAGGAAAGCAGACAGGAAAGGACAGAGAAGGTGAGCGCAGAGGGGGAGAGGTTGGAACCTGGAACAGCTGTGCATGCCGGTGAGGAGAGAGAGACAGAGAGAGAAAACTGATTTTTAAAGAGTTGCTCTAGCTTATTACGTGGATCTTCTTTAATGTTATTCTACAACTCCGGTGAAGACTGGTTTGATATTTTAATGAATTTAGGTTACAAGGTGGTATTTTGTTGAACTTGACACCCTGGACATTTTGCATCTGTGTTTGGCTTGGGACAGGGATTCCCACAATAAAAAGACAGCAGCCCTTGTCTAAGCACCTGTGTTGTGCCTGGAGCTGGGCTGGGTGGCAGCCTGGAGTGAGCCGCAGTCTTTCTGCTCATAGGTACCTGGCTTGGCCCTGGAGGTGACGCCAGGCTGGAGCACACACCTGCAGCAGTGGGTGGTCTGAGGTGCTTGGGAGGGAGGCACCAGCCATTCCTGCAAGAAACTGCTTGCTCCATCCTGGGGAGTAGGGGGCAAGGTAGAGCAGGGAAGGGCACCTTGGGTGGGCAATCCTTGCACACCAGTGGGGTGAGCTCCCCACATGCTGGGAAACAAGAGAGGGTGGTTGGCCATGAAGGTGGAAGCCCGGGCTAAGGTCGCATCTGGACAGTCACAGCCTGGACTCGCATCTTGGTTTCCATTAAGGGCAAAAAGCCTGTGATCAGAGATTTTTATTTTGATTTCCATGTCATTTTGTTTTAAGATTGCATCTCATTTGATAAATTGGAATTGGAAAATTTCAACTCTGGGGTGAACTGTTCTAGGACCTCTCCTGTTTCCCTGAATACAGCTAGACTGTCCTAGAAGGTCTTATAGGCAGTTTATTTTCACATTATCGCATGACTTTGCATATCCCTGCTCTTCTGAGCCAAGATTTCATCTTTCTCTCTTCCCTTCCCTTCCACCATCCCTCCCTCCCTCCCTCTCTTATCTTCCTCCTTCCCTTCCACTCCGCTATCTTAGAGGCCAGATTTCTAAGAGCTGCATAGAACTCTTCACAGTGCACCACTCGGCACTGCTGGGTTGGAGAGCTCAGGGTGCAGAGCGGCAGCTGCCTGCCCAGCTGACCTGCACCATCGCTGTCACTACGATCTCGGTGCGCATGACATCCCACCGGGGCAGTGCCTTCAGCAGCCGTGGACATCTAACTTCCAGTATTTGCTCACCTATTAGCCTCCTTCACGTCACACCCTTCCCTGCTAGGGCATAAAGCCACTGGTCACCGGGGCTGTAGTGACCTCTAGGGGCACCAAGATGCACCTGGCCCCAAGTCCAGCCCCTCTCCCTCTTTGTCTCTCTTTTGTTCCCCTTCTTCTGCCTTGCTGCAGTCCTGCCCTGCAGGGTGCCACAGCTGTGCGGACTTCAGGCTCTGCCTGAGCCACCTCCAGCACCAGCCGCACCCTCACTCATGCATGGCTGTTCCTGTAGCTCACCTCTTAGACCTGCTTGCTGGCCTCGGCCTGCCAGGGGCAGGCTGGGACATTTATGAATTGCACCGCTTTGGCAATGCCAGGAACACAAAGATGGTTCTGTGGGTCTCACAAGAGGTCATTTTGGAGGGTGCCAACTAGCAATGGCAGATGCTGACCGTGGTAGTTGTCTCCAGAAGGACTTTAGTGGAAGCAAATGTATTTCCTGGGAGGGAAGATTATTAAACCAGTTTTACCCAATATAATAGTAGAATTCCTCCATGAGACAGGCCCTCCCCAAAGAAGGTGGACTCCAGGGCCAGGATGCAACCTGTTTGATATGGTGAATTGAGGGGAAAGGAGTAAGAGAAAGTCAGAAGAAGGACAGTGAAGATGACGGAATCTTGAGCATTCCCAGAGGTACCACAGACTCCACAGTTCTTGGAAACGAAAACATCTGTGAAGTCTATAAATCTCCTGAGGCTGGGAAGGTGGTGGTGGCCACTCTGAGAGCTAGCAAGTATACTGGGTATGTGTGTCAATGTGCTTTGTGTTGCAATAACAAAATACCTGAGATCAGGTACTGTATAAAGAAAAGAGGTTTATTTAGCTCACAGTCTTGGAGGCTGGAAGTCCAAGACAATGTGGTCCCATCGGTTCAGGCTCTGGTGAGGGTCCCCTTGGCTGTGTCACAGCATGGTGGATAGCGTCATGGTGGACAGATGGAGGAGAGAGATCACACAGAGAGGAAGCCAGGTCAGGGTCAGGCTTGCTCTTTGTTGGCAACTTCTGAGAGAATATCCTAATTCCACTCTGTAAGTCTCCACTCCTTAAAGGCTCCATCTTTAAGTATACGGAAGAGTGGCACAAGGGAGCGTGGCTGGCCCAAGTCACAGACGAGGAGCCCGAGGCTTGGCGGTGGTGAGCAGCGTGCTGGGCCCACGACTAGCAATAACATTGGGCTGCAAAGTGCAAACCCACCTGTGTCCGACTCCAGCGCCCCGTGGCTCCCCCAATTCCGCCTGCACATGAATGGTGGCCACATCCCTGTGCCATTTTCCCTGGGCTCTAGTTTAAGGACAAGATGTGTGCAGGGAGGGTAAGAAAGGCAGGGAGCAGAAGGCAGGTTGGTGGGACCCACAGTAGGCATGGCCCTGTCTCTGTGTTCTTCTTGAGTCTGCCTCTTCAGAAACTTCTAGACCATCAGGGTCTGGACTGTAGCTCAGGACCCCATTAGTACTTTTCAAGAAATATCTTAATTGAACTGTAATTTATCTACCATAGAATTCACTTATTTTAGATGAACAACTCAAGAACAATTTTAAGACAAGATCTTGCTATGTTGCCTTAGCTAGCCTTGAACTTGTGAGCCTCCAGCCTCAGGAGGACTGTAGCTGGGATTAGAACCGTGTACCACTGCATCTTACCCCAAATCAGGGAGTTTTGGTAGATGTAGAGTTGTGTAGCCACCATCACAATCCAGTTGGAGAACATTCCCACCACCCCAAGAGTCCCCTCATGCTCCTCAGGAGCCTGGTGCAGGCCTGCTTTTTGACCCTACCAAGTTGCCTTCTCTTTATTTCACATGAGCAGAGTCACACGGCACCTGCGTGGTTTCTATCACTTAGCACTGTGCTCCTCAGCTCCACCCTGGTGACAGAGATCAAACGTTGTGTTTATCATGAAAGGATACCCCATGGCTCGGACAGACCATGGTTCATTGCGTCTGTTCACCAGCTCAAGACTGGGCTGTTTCCAGCTGGGACTCTGAGGAGCCCTGCCCTGGGAGCACTAGCCGGGGTGTCTTTTATGATCTCTGTTTCTGAAATAAGGTCTCCCTGTGTTGCCTGAGCTGCACTCAAACTCCGGGGCTTAAGGGATCCTTCTGCCTCAGCCTCTTTTGACACATTCCTCATGAGGTGGAGCACACCAGCCCTGCCTTGAACTGCCTGCTAGAACCCACTTTCCTTCTCCATTCGCACTTCCTGCAGCTCAGGGCCCGCCCCTTGCCATCTCTCCAAAACGCGCATCCAGCGATGTCTCCTTCCAGCGTAAAGCCGCCCAAGAGCACAGAGCCGGGTCCAGACTCCAGCTGTGCAGGACGCGGGGGTCTCCTGGTGCAGCTCAGCTCTGATCTCTCATCACAGGGGCAGGCTGGCCCGGGAGCATCACGGTGGCCCCAGTGCTCGAGTTCCTAATGCTAAAGTCCATGTAGAACAGTGGTTCTTAACCTTTCTAATGCCATGACCCCGCAATACAGTTCCTCATGTTGCGGTGACCCCAAACCAAAAAATAACTTTGGTGGTTGCTTCAAAACTGTAATTTTGCTATAGCTATGATTCGGAATGGCTTTAGGCAACCCCTGTGTTTTGGTCATTCGACCCCCGCCAGGGTCGCGACCCACACAGGTTGAGAACCACTGATGTAGAGGCCTGTCTTAGTTACTCTTCTCTCCTTGCTCGGACAAATACCCAACACACAAGCTTAGGGGAGGAAAGGTTTATTTAGCTCACAGTTACTGGGGGTTTCAAGATACTGCCCCCACTTAATTGGGTCTGGAGGAGAGGGTGGGGCACTGCCATGTGCGGGATGATTCGCTCCGTACTTCCAAGAAAGGCCAACAGGTGGAGAGGGTGGGGGTTTATTGTCAGTTTAACGATTTGCGCAGCTCTGGCCCCGCCCCTCAAGCCCCGCCCCGATTATCTGGCCCCGCCCCTCAAGTCCCACCCCAGTCCTCTGGCCCTGCCCCTCAAGCCATGTGATTGACAGCCCCATGATTTACATGAGGCTTTGAGAGGACAACTAGATACAAACCGTAACAAGGCCTCTGCAGGACTGCTGGATGAATGAGTGGAAATTCACAGTCCTGTGGTCAGGGCATCTGAAATCCTGGGGTAACACTCAGGGATCCGCCTTCGAGGACCTAGGACAGTCACAAAAGAAGACCCAAAACTAGAGGAGAAAAGGGAGGCCTGCGTAATCCCCCAGTGTTGATATTAGAGGCTCCTGAGGCTCCTGAAATGGTCATAGCCAAATTCCTTCCACATTATCAGACTCCTATGCTTTCATGAATACAATTTCCTCTCTCTGGAATATGTTTTCTGTGCCCGGCACAGATTCTCCATCTGCTCAAACTCCTCTATCTATCCTTCAAAGCCTCAGTGACCATTTAAACATGAAGTGTTTCCTCATGTGTTGAGGGCGTGGTCCCAGCGCAGCAATGTTCAGAAGCAGGGACTTGGGAAAGTGACTGGATCCTGAGGGTTGGGACTTTATTTACAGCTCATTCATCAATGAGTTCATAGCTGAATGAGCTCCTAGGTGTTGGGGCCTAACTGGGGAACGTAGTTCTCTATCTCGTCCTTGGCTCTTCTCCCTCACTTTCTCTGCCTCCCATCTGCATGAGGGGACTCTGTTTGCCTACCACACACTGCTTGCCATAATGTCATGCCTCAGAGCCAAGCGTGGTGGTGCACGCCTATAGTCCCAGCACTTGGGAGGCTGAGGCAGGAGGATCAGTGTGAGTTCAAGACCAGCCTGGGCTACAAAAGTGAGCTCAAGGCCAGCCTGAACTGCATAGTGAGACCTTGTCTCAAAAAGACAAAAAAACAAAAAACATAATGTCATGCCTCCCATGGGCCCAAAATAAAAGACCCAAGCATCCATGGACCAGACCTCTGAAACCATGAGCCCTTTCTCCCGTAGGCTTTTTTGCATACGTGTTAGGCTGGTGCATTCATGCAAATGAAAGTGAATACAACCTGGGCTCCCTTCCCCTGTTCTGTGATCCCCTCCCCCAGGTATAAGTGTCATTTCTTTCCTCCTTTGGACCACTCCACTTTGTACAAACTCGAATCGTTGCTTTACCGATCTATTGCTTATATGTCTGCACACACACCCCCCCAAGCTGCTTGTCCAGGTGACTGCAGGAACCGTATTTCACTTAAGTTCCTTTTTCTCCCCTGTCTCCCAGCCTGTAGGAGCTCAGTACAGTGTATTTTTACTGAAGTAATGAACTTATTGCAAGACTCAATTCTCCTCTGATTAAAAGCAGATGATAGTACCTGCCCTAGCTACTTGGAAGGATTTTAAAAGCAAGACAAAAATGACCAATAGGATGTTACAGCACAGGTTCTCTTATGTCCTGAGTCCTCAATGACCTTGAAGGGCTAGGGCCAAAATGTTGGCTATCCTTGTAGCCCTTCTTTTTCTCCATTTTTTGGTCAGTGCTGTAATATCCTATAACTCAATGGTGTCCCAAATTTTCTGGTCAAGGAGACTATGGGACCTCAGACGAAAGGGATAAATGAAGTATAGTGTGTCTAAGGAGAATCACCCAGAGAAAAAACATTCTCTAGGCTTTCACAGAAAGCAAACTGGTCAGGCAATGGCCATGACTCGTCCCAATGGCTGACACTGACAACAGTTCTACAGAGCACTGTACATGGTTCCAAAGTTAATCCTGAGGGGATTTGACCTTGTGAGATACAAAAGATGAATTTTTTGTTATACAGGTCTTGCTTTAACTTGGCCTTGATCACCCAGCAGAAAAGCTTAATTATGAGGCATAAAACAGAGCTAGATTAATATGATTACCTATAAAAGACTTAAATTAAGTCTCCAACATTGCCAGTTTCACTGGTAACCCAATGCAATTATGGAACATTGGACTATGTATACAACTACTTCCTCTCAGTTCAAAGTTATATTTTTTTCTTACCAATATTGATTACAAAATTTATCACGTCTACACACTGTGCTCTGTATAACTATTATGATGACAGCAATATGCAATGTGTCAGTTATTGTGAATGAATTACTAACGTGTTTTGAAATTATCATATTGCTATTTCTTATTAAAAGTAATAATAAAAAAGAAAAACAAAACAACAACAACAAATGACTGATAAATGAAAATGTTTGAACGGAAGTGTGCGGGACTCCCTGGAGGTCAAGGCTGGTGCAGGCTTGCTCTGCCCAGCACCTGGCCATTCAGCTGGGCACGAGTTGACCTTATTTGGTACAGGAGGTGCCTGAGGTGCACCAAAGCCCTGGGCATCTCCCTGTGCTCCTGGGTGTGACTGGGGTCAGTTAAAAGACAGAGGTTGAGAGCTGATGGCTTTGTTTAAAACTCGACTGAGTCTCTCTCCCACGGCCTTCCTGTTTGTCTT
This sequence comes from Myocastor coypus, assembly GCA_004027025.1. Taxonomy (NCBI): domain Eukaryota; kingdom Metazoa; phylum Chordata; class Mammalia; order Rodentia; family Myocastoridae; genus Myocastor; species Myocastor coypus. Next base: position 29,637 of record PVJA010022176.1, read on the forward strand.
TCTCCACCGTATCTTCCACCACTGGGCAACATCCCATAAGCAGAATCCCTTGCTGTGGGAATATCCTGCTGTGGCAATGGCTGCGGCTGCCACCCTGATGATCTGTCCTCCCTTTGTCCTGGGCCCTGGGCCTCACCCCTCCCCTGGGTCCCTTTCCAGATCGGATGTGGCCACAGGCCGAGTCTGCACTCACAGGAAGGAGACTTCGATGACAGCTGCCCCTCCGGGCCTGGGTGTTAGTGTGCTGGCTGTGGCCCTGCTTGGACCTCGTGCCTCGGTGCTGCCGTGCCAGATGGGGCAGCAGCCAGAGTCGTGCTGGTGGATGCAGACAGCACCCTCGGCGCCCTGCAGAGTGACGACAGGCAGGGGAAGCTGCTTCCTTGCATGACCTCGTGGACGGAGCCCACTGCCCACCTTTGGGACGCACACCTGAAACTGCTGCTGGGGCGGCACTCACTCCTGTGCCTTTATTTTGGAGTCTCTTTGTTATAGCAAGCCATGTGACCCTAGCTAACACCTATGACAACTGGGCCTTTGTCATTTTCCTTCACTGCAGTGTCCCCAGTGCCCAGCTAATACTGGGCTCAAAGCAGATGTTCATACTCATGCTCTGTTCAAGCACAGAGCCAGCATTCCTCAGCTGTATCTCTCCCAGCCGGTTCAGCTTCAGCTTTGCGGACCAGTTTCCTCCCCTGTAAAATGGGGCTAATAAGTGGGCCAGCTTCTGAACTGCTGAGATGAGGGCACTCCGTTCCAAGCTCACAGAACACGCCTGACACACAATCAGTGATCAGTGTTAGGTACCGTTTTCAAGATGGCATAAATGCTGCATTTTCGGCAGCCTTTCTTTGGGGTTTTCAATACTTCTGAAATCATTTCATGTCAAATTAGCACAGCTCCGTGTTGGCAGTGCTGGCTGATTGGGTGGGAACCGTGCCTGTCTCTGCCACAGGCTGGCAGGGACGAAGTGGCTTTACCTAGGAATTAGCAGTTCCATGAACTCAGAGGAGGGCTGTGGGAAGCCACATGCAAATATATGCAGATCGAATTTGCAAAACAATAGCCTCGTGTGCCTCTGCATTTACTAGAAAGAACTGTGGGGGTTTTGTCCTATTCCAATTATATCAGGTTTCCAATTTGCTCTCTCCAAAAGAGACACCTGGGAAAAGGGAGGTGTGCCTGTGGGCGTGTGCATGTGGGTGTGGCCTATGAGGACAGCTTCAATGCTGCTCCACCATTGGATATGTAAGGCTGATCCCAAATGAATTGCAAACCCCCAGATCCCGAGGCCCCACTGCCAACCAGCCCTCCGTCTGACAGTCCCCCGCCCCAGCCTCCTATTATCATGGCACACCGCAAGCGAGGCCATAAGAAGCTGCACATGGGGCTCAGCAAGCTTGGTCTTGGGTTTGAAATGTCTCATGTCTTGGCGTTTCTCTGCTACATCAAGCTGAACCATAGGACGTTCAGTTTCTGTAACATGAGGAGGATGACCCGTGGTCTGCCTACCTGGTGATCACTAAGATGCAGGCGGGCTGTGCAGTCCCGTCCACAGATAAGGAGGGTGGGTGGGGTTGCTATCAGGAAAGCTATGAAGCAACCCGGTGGTGCTGGTGTGGTGAGCAGATCAGGGCCGTCCTTCAGAGTTTTCCCATTGCAATTCAGCCTTCAAGTACATTGTCCCATTGTCATGCAAGATGGCAGAATCATTGGTTCCCACATGCCTATACTCACTCATTCATTTATTCATTCATATTCATTCATTCATGCATTCATCCATATCCATTCATTAATTCATATTCATTAATTCATATTCATTCATTAATTCATATTCATTAATTCATATTCATTCATAAATTCATATTCATTCATTCGTCATTCATTCATATTCATTCATTCATTCATTCATTCATGCCACAAGGATACAGGAACACTGATGACCCTAGGCAGGCCCTTCTGCAGGGTTGCAGAGTACAAAAATAGAGAAGACTCTGTGCCTCCTCTCCCCAGAGCTCAGTAATGATCCAGTGGCACAGAAACCTATAATCAGTAAACACCACACCATCCCAAGGCACAGTCCCCAATGCCTGGACTGCAAGGATACAAAGGAGGAAAGATTTGGCAACCGGAAAGGTCAAGGCCACACAGGGGAAAGTATGGCATCTTGCAGGGTGTGCAGGAGCCTGCCAAGTGGACTGGCAGAAGGCACACTGCGTGCCAAGGCACAGAAGCATGAAGCCACATGGCCATGAGCTCCAAGGTCTGCTTTGGAAAATACAGCCAATGATGTCAAGCTGTACCTTCCCAGTCACCCTACACAGGCATCCCTGGTCATGAAAATGTCTATGACATTTATTGGCCCATGGCCATTATTCGGCAGTTACAGTTGATGATGAGACCTTGAGTTGCGTATGTCCTCTGCTGCTGAGAATGTCCTGTCTTTTCAAGGAGATTGTGAGTCACCTGAGAGCCTGGGCTGCCTTTGCTATCTTTGTCCCTCAGGGATACAGCTCAGTGCTTTCCTTTGGAATATTAAGCAGGCAAGAGCCGCCGTCTGGTGGAGATGCCCAAATACCAGAAAATAGTTGCATCATCAAGGAGGCAGTTGTAAGGAAGCACCCTCCAGCGTCATGTTAAGTGCGAATTTGCATGTTATCTCATTCAGGCCTCGCCATAAAGCGGATGCTCCGAGCCACCTTTCACAGGCCAAGTCAGGGAGACCTAGTGAGGCTGCCTTGCTTGTAGACAAGAAGCCTCTGGCGGTGAGGAGCCTACCCTTTGGGTGCAGGCTGACTGGTCCGAGACTGATGCTCTGGGCTCCAGCTCTACTCACACTTACTGCTGCTATTTCAGGCCTCTTGGAAGGATGACACGAACTTCAATTTTTCAGACCAGCACATAAGTCTTGAGCTCTGAGCAAATGCTGCTTACCCTTTGGGCTCCTTGTAAGTCATGGACTCTGGGAATCACTCAGGGTAGTCTGGCAGGGCTCCCTGGAGGAGGCGAAGCTTTCCTACAATGAGGGGCCAGCATAGTAGAGGGTGTGAGCAAGGGCTCAAGGGGCTGAGGTGAAGCCACCTGTGGGGTACAGTCAGAGTGCTCCTTGTACCCCTCACCAGTCCCTGGAAGGATGAAGGCCCTCGCTCCACCAGGAAAGGCACCTCTGGGTGAGCCATGCCTATGTGGGGCATTACCAGATGCCACAGAACATATTCAGCAAAGCAGCACTGGCAGGCGACAGCCAAGGAGTGAAGTGTGGCTCGAACATCTACCATGATCTGGGGTTGATTCTAGGAAGAGGGATCAGGGATTGGCTCCACAGAGGCTCCATTTCAGAGGAAAAGGCAGGCAGAACATGGTTAGGCAGAGCATGGTCCTGTCAGGTGGTGACATGCTGTGAAGCAAAGAACACATAGAGTGACAGAGTGACAGGTGCCAGATGAGACATCAAGGAGGACCCATCTGAGCAAGGATCTGACATCTGGGTCGAGAGCATCTGAATGACCAAAGGCACCAGCAGAGTCAAGGGCTGGGCAAAGGTGATCCAAGAAGGGTACACAACAAAGGCAAAGGTCCTGTGGTAGGAACAACAGCAAAGGAAAAGACCAAAGTGGCTGGAGAGTCAACCATGGGAGACAGGGGTCCAAGTAGCCAAGCACACGCTGTGAAGATCACAAACTAAACCCAGCAGTGACTTGGTGAGACTGTCTTAAAGGAAACAACAAAGAACTGGGCTAGGGAAGTAGTTCAGTATGAAGAGAGAGAGAGAGAGAGAGAGAGAATCCAAGAATCCAAAAGAGTAGAGTCAGACTATACAGGGGCTGAGAGGGTTTTATTCCAAGTGCAATGGTATATTAGTTAGGTAATGCTGTATAACAAACAACCTTCAGAGATAACAATTTAGAGCAAAAGGCACTGGCCTAAAAGCATCTGTGGATGCACTACTTTGGACTAAAGAGGCAATCGGGAATGTAGAGAAGTGAGGCAAAGGGGCCTTGCCAATGGCCAGAACTGGAGGCCAGAGAAAAGGACTTGGACACGGACAACACCCGGGCTTGCTGGGCCGTGAGCCCCTAGTCCATGGGAGAACAGTGCACTGAAATTGTGTTCTTCTCCTGGGACATTATCCTCATGCCCCCTCCTCCAGTCCTGCCCAAGGCAACACCTTTTCCAGGGAGCTGGTCAGCACAGAGCAGACAACTTCTCTTGCCAGGCCAAGAAAGCAGTCCTTGCCCTTAGCCTTCTTGGCCTGCCCACGCTCAGGCCAAGTGGGCCAGGGTACGGGGGAGCAGGGGGAGAATAGGCAGGGGCCTCTAGGGGTGGCCACATGGGCAGCTGGAGCTGGATGGGCCAGAGTTAGAGTGGTGAATGGTTCAGGGCAGCGTTCGTAAAACTTCGAGAATGACAATACATCGCTACTAAGTTGCAGAGTGGTCAGCCTTGACATTCTTTACTTGAAGATCTTTCCAGGTAAGGATTCACACAAAATCTTCATCTATATTCGTACAGGTGAATACACCATGATGTGACCACCATTTCTTCAATGACTCAGATGCACAGTTCTCACAAAGCACTGCATAGCCATCCCATGCAGTCCTTGTTGTAACCCAGGAGAGTGGGCCCTGAGCTGACCCCATTTTGTAGACAGAAAAACTGAGGCTTAGAGAAATGAAGGTAGTCGCTCCAGGGGACGCAGCTTGCATGGGGTTCAGGCCTGCAAGACTCTGAAGCCCCAAGTGCTGTCACTCATGCTGAGGCTGAGGCCTGACCACTACAGGCAGCAAGTGGTGCCCCCTGGTGGTCGTAACCGGGAAGGGCAGTATGTGGGAGCTGGAGTTGGGTCATATGACAGGAGACTGAGACACAGCAGTGTCTCAGAGCAAAGATAGGGTTCCAGTCAGCCAACGTATCTCCTTTCAGGGGTCCAGGGATGTCCCCTGCCTCCTTCCCAGGCAGCCTGGCACTGATTAGAAGTGATTCACCCCAGTAGCCCATATGACATCACCAAATGCCAGCCACATTGTTATTCAAAGGAAGCTTCCAACCCAAATTCTCACTCCTAGCTGGGCGTGGTGGCGCACGCCTGTAAT
>PVJA010022177.1:0-24486 GCA_004027025.1 Myocastor coypus
TTTTTTTTTTTTTTTTTTTTTTTTGGTGGAACTGGGGATTGAACTCAGGCCCTTATTCTTGCCAGGCAAGTGCTTATTCTACTGAACTATCTCCCCAGCCGCTGCAATCTGAGATTCCTTGTGAAGGGTCTTAGATCATGTGCCTGACTCAGGCTTTCTGTGCTGTGGGGCAAGCAGAGGCAGGACAGTGACAAAGCAGAAGGCAGAGAAGTTGTATTTGTCTTCATGGTGAAAGCTGCTTTGCCTCAGCAGGTTTATGTTGACTTTGTAGGTAGTTGGACAGTTTCTTCAATAAAAACTTATTTAATCATTCATTCATTCATTCATTTATTCATTCATTCTGTACAGGGTCTCACTATGTAGCTTGGACTCCTGTCTCAGCCTCCCCAGTGCTAGGACTCCAAGCCACACCTGCCACGCCTGGTTTCAGTGGCTGGCATGCTGTGCCTGGGGTTCCTGGCCCAGCATGGCTTGCAGTACTGGGGATCAATCTGGGTCCTTACACTCTCCAGGCAGCCAGCTCTTTCCTCAGCCCAATAAATACTTATTGATTTTTACTCTGTCTGTCACTGTTCTAGACACTGGGGTGCCAGGGTAAAGAAACAGATTAAAAAGTCCCTGATTCATGGAACCTACAGTCTCTGGGGAGATAAAAAACAACAACAACAAAAAAACTGAGGACTAAAACACAGAAAATCATATGCACACCCGCAAACAGGCGTACTTACACACTGTGTATATGCAATCACGTAATACGAGAGGAGTAGTGCTCAGGAGGGAAGGGGCACTGGAGGTAGAAAGTGGAATGTAACTGTAATACTTGGTGACAGTTATCCGCACTAGGCAGATGACAAGTGAATACTCAGACCAGTGAGATTCTCTGTTCACTGGCATTGGTGCACTGAAGCATCACTTTAAGTGGAATTTTCCAGGGGGTTATAGAGTGTTGATCATTATGATAAAAAAAAAAAAAAAGTCTTCCCATGTGAGGTGCAGACCCTGATTTGGACGCATTCCAAGAGTTCCTGCTGAGTACCTGCTTCATGCCTGTCCTTGTTTACTGGCGGCTCATGATAGCTGCTAGCAGCTAGATGGTTCATGATGTATCTCCTATGATATGCTTTTAAAGGAATGAGTTAGTTCTTCTGACAAAGAGGCTGATAATTTATACCATATCAGTGGTAAGTGACTCCAAACCTTAGGGACACTGTAGGCATTATTGGTGTGGACATTGACTTTGTAAATTTTTCCCTGTGGTAGGTATTGAGGGAGTTTAGTGTACAGTGGGTAAGAACCTTGAGACAGTCATAAGTTTGAATCTCCCTCTGCCAATATTTTCCCTTGGATAATTTACTTAAAATTATGACTCTCCAGTCTATATTTTCTCATCTGTAAAATGGAAATAATAATATTTTATTTTTCCAAACAACTTGGTAGGATCTCTACAAATTGCTGAGTAAAGAAAAAGGGAAAATAGTGAGAAGTAATTAGATAGGGCAGGCGTGATAGCTCTGTACACTAAGTGCCTGCTTAGGCAAGCACGGGGACCAGGGACTGGGGTTTGATCCCCAGCTCTTCCCCTGGGTGCACTGAGTGGGCCACCTGAGATGGGGTGTGGTGGCACTTGCTTGTGATACCAAAACTGGGGAGGCTGAAAACAGGAGGATCACTATAAGGTGGAGCTGTGTAGTAAGGTCCTGTACCAAGTACATTAAAAAAGAAAAGAAAAAAAAGAAATGGTGACAAAAAACGTCTCTGTGTGTGTGTGTGTGTGTGTGTGTGTGTGTGTGTGTGTGTGTAATTTACACATATGTCATACCCATAATCCTACTTGTAAAGTTACAAGTCATTGAATGGGCAATTTGGAAGAAAAATTCAGTTTGCTGTGGCAAGGAGAGAGGTGAAAGAAAAAGTAGGAGCCTATCAAAAATAAAATAAAAATAAAAGCAAACAACTACAAAAAGAAAACATTTTCATTTACAAAAATCATATACATGACAACATTTATGAATTAGTGGAAAATTAGATATAGATAAATGACGTCTGTCTGTTCACAGATGAACCTGGAGGTTGAACCTAAACCCTTGTAGACAGGTGCTCTACCCCTCTAGCAAAGCACAAGAAATCTGGAGCAAAATATCTCCTTCAAAATATTGTCATGGAGGTTATTTGAGCTATGCCACTTGCAAAGTTATCTAAGCAGAAATATAAAAATTTTACTTTGTATTGGTGTTCTAGCATGAAATTTGATAGGTTGAAGAGAGAACTGAAATAAATATGCTGCTCTTATTTTCTGATTGTTTTTTAAAAAATGAATTTGAATATTTTTAGAGAATGAAGCCTGAGGCATATAAATGTATTCAGAGAGGTTATTGTATGGACTGTGATGCAGGAGGTTGCTTAGCTTTTGATCAGTGTTTTCTATAGTAATGGAAGAACATGGGTTCTCAGCAGTTCTGCAAGGGAGGCTTTGTTATCCTCCTCCTTTATAGAGAAGGAAACATAGGTGCAGAGGTACTAAATGTATTATCCAAGGTCTCAGTTCCTAAGTAGGTACAATAAGGAGGGGCGGCCAGGGGCAGGAGAGACCAGCAAGGGCAGGGTTCCTGGCTGCCAGATTAGAATGTGATTGCCAATGCAGGGGATACAGTCATGAAGCTCCACCTCACTCTCTGACTCACGAGGGGGTGATTTGTTCCACAACTTCTTTTTTCCATTCCAAACACTGTGATGTCACAGCACAGCTGCTTCCTCTCAGTGGGGATGGGTGTGGGCACCCGTGGTCACCACGGTGGGAGGTAGGAAGGCAACCCTTTCACACGCCAGTGGAATAGTTGAGTGGCAGACTTGTGCCAGTTGGCTCAGTGTCCACAACAGGGGGTTTGTTTTCTTGATAGCTTCTTGGGTCTTGCAACAAATCCAGTACTGAGAATCATGTGGTCCCACTGTGATCCTGACCCTTGGGTCCTAGTGTATGGAGAGGGGTCCTCTGCCTCTGGGTGATCGTCTTCAAGGTTGACAATGCTAATACCATCTTGTGACTTGTAGTGAAAGATCAGAGACACAAATAATGAGTTAGCTTTCTGTCATAAGACCATATGAATACATTGTTTTCTGGGGTTGATATTTATATGATGGCTGTGAATCTATCACAGAAATGGGGAATGGGCTTGTGTAGTGGTTGATAACTTAGTTCCAGGCATAAGATAGAGCAGAAAAGCACATTTTGTAATAATACCATTATTTGTATTTTAGATAAGTTGCTCTAGGAATTTGAATTTATATCAGGTTTAAATATGTCAAAGTCACCAGAAGGAAATTTGTCTGTTCTTCTTAAATTATTTCTCCTTCAGCTATTCTTTTTTTTTAAAAGGCAGGTATCATTTCTGGGAGCAGTAAAGATGATAAGAAATTGAAACAATGAAAGCCTAATTAGTTCTCCTAAGGTAGAAGTTGATATTCACCCCATTCTCTCTGCCAATGGTAGTTTTTCTTTTCTTCAACAGAGGTAATATCTTTCATGTATATAAAATTATTATCCTTAAGGTCAACCCAGTTTTGATTGAATCTACAAATTTTTATTAAAAATGTGTAAAAATCACTGAATGGAAATCCACATACTATCTAGGCTACCTTTTCCATCTCTAAAGAGAAATTTAGCAATGAAACTGCTATTAATATATTTTCCATCTGTAAAGAGATTACCTAGTCTGGCTCATTTTACTTCTGCACACACTCTTCAGTGTGGATTCAAATCCACTGCTGTGGATAGTTCTAGAAGGTTAACCAGGAATCTTTCACATTGACAGTCTCATTTTGGTTCCTTCTAGACAGGACTGAAGTGCTTTCTATGATCAGCTAACTCTGTTCATACCGCGTGCTCTATCTTGGGTCTTTTTGTTTTGAGCTGAATAAAAAATGCTTTGCATTCCAGCCCTTTATATCAATAGCATACCTCACGACCATTTTTTTGGCAGAGTCTTAATGAATGTTTTGTTAAACTTTTTTCATCTATCAAGGGCTGAAATATCTGATTTAATCTCAGTGTTGCTTAAAATAAACCTTTGTGGCTGAGTTTACTCAAGCCCTTGTTGGAAAGCTCTTCTTATAAGGCAGGCCAGATCTTAGGACTGCTGGCTGGTTGGGCCGCTGCTGGCTTAGTGTGGGTCTTACTGGGAACTCTTGGCCTGTTTCTTGGACTTGGACTTCTGACTTAGTACTGTATTCTCCGGGCAGCCTAGATAGTATGTGGATTTCCATTCAGTGATTTTTACAGACTTTTAATAAAATAATGGGCTATATTGGTTGCTTGAATGATAAACTCCTTAGGTCAGGGGAAGAGCAGGAATTTAGGAAAAGATAGTGTCAGCTTCCTTTGACTTCTGTTCCTCTAGAGAGGAGGCATGCTGCAAGTGTAGGGCCCGGCAGGGTGTCCATCAGGGACTGCATGAGCTCCTGGAAATATCTATGAGGCTAAGCCAGTCATTTGTAAGTTTTCTCTTTCTCAATTTCTATTTTCTTTTTCTCTTTAGGATTGCCTTGTAGCAGAAATGGAGGATAAAGTTTTATCTGTAGTAAGTATGCTTTGTGAAAGTTACTATAAGATCCCTTTTCTAATGGCAGCGGGAATCACACTGAAGTAAATGCACTATGGCTGATTGCCTTGCACTATAATTTGAAATATTTGCCTTATAAGCCTGGCGTGGTGGCGCACGCCTGTAATCCCAGCACTCGGGAGGCTGAGGCAGGAGGAATGGTGCAAGTTTGAGACCAGCCTGGGCTACAAAGTGAGCTCAAGGCCAGCCTGAACTGCGTAGCGAGACCCTGTCTCAAAAAGATGAAATATTTACTTTAGGTAAAAGGGGAAACATAAAATTATTTAACAAGACCAAGGACTATAACAATTCCTGAGCTTAAATGATCTCTATTGGTGTTTCTGGTTTTTTGTTTGTTTGCATTGTTTTTGTTTCTCTTCTGAACATTTTATCAAAGTATAACAGCATAAATTGTTAGCTTAATGTGCTATTCAGGGTTGAACTGATTTGTAGAGTTAATGTTAGGACCATTTTGATGCAAAAAAAAAAAAATTCTTGGCAAAATCTTTATCACGTGGGAGGAGGGGCGCTCTGTTGAAAGAGCATTTTGAAACTATTCATCAGCACTTCCGCCTTTTGACATAAGCAGCCTGTGCTCTTTTGATAAGGTCTTCCTCCTACTGATGTTGAGAAATTTAGCAATGAAACTGCTATTAATATATTTTCCATAAATAGGGAGGCCAAACAAATTGGAGGAATGCAGGAAAGTGTCATTTCTTGGATTCTCCTCCTTAGAAAGAAAAAGATCACTCTTAGGAATTTCCTGAATTCATTGGTTGTTTAATTTTGAAAGATTAGGTGGAGCTGACTGGGCCAAATATCACCATGGAGACCTTTTCATAAGTACCCTGTCTAGTACCTATAGTGCTTTATCCTGTTGGTGTTTGGCACTCAGAAAATACAAACCGTCACTAAGATGATCGTAAAGCTACATGCCAAATGAAAGTATCACATCTTCTAGGACATACCATAGGAAAAACTTTAGATAGGCTTAGTAGTGAATTTTTTAAAAGCACAAATGATTTAAAAAAAATAGACAAAATAGATGTCTTTATAATGAAAAACTCCACAGTGAAAAATATCAACAGTATGACATGACAAGCCACAGACTGGGAGAAAATATTTTCAAAACACATAAGGCTTATATCAAAAATATACAGAGAACTCTTACAAACAAGACAGCCTAACTAAGAAGTGGATAAAAGATCTCAACAGCCACTTTACCAAAGAAGGCACAGAAATGACAGATGAGCACATGAAAAGTGGCCAACATTTTTAGGGAGTTTCAAATTGAAAGGATGAGCTCGCATTACATCCTTTGGAGTGGCTAAGATTCAAAACGTTGACAACACAAAGTGCTGGTGAAAACCTGGAACAGCAGTCCTTCTCACTGCCAGGAAAGCAAAATGGCACAGGTAGGTTAAAGGTAATTTGACAACTTCTTGCAAAACTAAATATGTTGTGACCACGTCATCCACTATTACATAACAAGGTCTGTACCCAGAAGAGTTAAAATAGATATCCACAAAAGTTTGTACTGAATTACATAGAACATTTATAGTAGCTTTATTCACAACTTCAAAATATTGAAGGCAATCTTAATATTACTTTATAGGTGAGTGGATAGAAAAATATGGCATGTAAAATAGAATATTATTCAACAATAGAAAGAAATAGACTGTCAAGTCAGAAGAAAATATGACTCAGTTAGGAGAAGTTTAAATCCATATTATTAGGTGATGTAGGCCAATTGAAAAAGATTATATGTTATGTAATCCATACTATTTACAATTCTAATTCCCAGGGGTTCTTGGCCAGGAGGTGGGAGATAGATGATTAGCTAAAGAGAGGGGTTTTTAAGTCAGTGAAAGTCTGTGTGATACTGTAATGGTACATAACATTGAGCATTTGTCAAAATACATAGAATGCATATTACAGGGAGTCAACACCCGTGGAAATTACAGACTTTAGATAACCCTTCAGAGGTCACGGTGATGTGAGAGATGCAAATTCTTCACACATATAGTTAAGGGGTAACATCTGATTGGTCACCTTTGTAGGATTAATAAAAGTGTCTCAATATTGGCGTTGATGGTGACAAAGGTGCTGCGCTAGAGGAAGATGAAAATAGTGGATGAAGATGGGCTGGGGAGAGGGTGCATTTGGAAATCATACACTTGTTCAATTTTTCTATGAATGTAAAATTATTTTAAAAATTAGTCTGTTTAACAATATGTTTCCCCAAAGTATTTTTTTTAAAACCTGGCAGATATTTGGTATTCAGAGAATGTGAGCTGTCACTAATAAGCCACTTAGGTGTCTAGAAATAGATGCTTTCCCCTTAAGGGCAGAAAGGGTGTTTCTCCTGGCTGATGCTCTTCTGGGGTTGGAAAGGAGCTACTATAAAAAGCACGGTTTCTAAACAAAGCTAAACAAGGGGCACCATTTCCAAGACTGCAAATAAGGAGGCCAAACGCTCACTTGCATTCATTGAGCAGAATTATCAAAATGATTGTTGGCCAGAGCGAAGGATCATAAGTGAAATGCATTTCTTTAAAGCCCAGCTTAAGTTAAACCTGATTAACAGTTGCATGCTCCTGACACTCTGTCTCTCCAATTCTAGGTCAAAGTTTTAAATGGCATCTGTGACAGAACAATTCGATCTGCCACTGACCCTGTCATGAGCCAGTGTGCGTGCCTGGAGGAAGTGCACTTACCCAACGTCAAACCTGGGGAAGGCCTGGTAAGGGTTCAGATACTTGTTTTATTTTTCAAATAGTACATGCCGGTATTTGCAAAAGTTTTCTTTAAATACTTCTCATTGTTTTCACGGTAATTCTGAGCTGTAGACTTAAATTAGATTACCTTCTGCTGTTATGCAGTTAGTCATTTACTATCTTAAACTCTGCTTTTATCTTATAGTGTAAAAATAAACACTATTTAAAAGCTGTATCATCCTATTGCAATGGTTTTATTGTTTAGGACTTAGCAATGCAGGGGAACATGAAACATCTCCACAAAGAAGAGATGGTCTCTGGGTACAAAACAGCATCTGTTCTGTAAATGTCTATTAGCACTTGTAATGAAAGTGGGAAGAGGCTGGGGAAGGGCCTGATTCCCATTTGAGGTGTCTTGGAAGTTGTGTGTGATACGACTCTGAGCTGTGTGAATTCTCAGCGTGTCATGTACATCCCATGGGATTAATCTGCTGGAATTCAGACGATGGTGGGCCCGTTGAATTAGCTTAGAGCCTTGGAGCCAGAGAGCGCTTGCAAGTCCGTTTCTTCTTGGGGCTGCTGGAAGGATTACATTAGGTGGTGAATGGCAAGTGCCCGGTACTGAAGGCATAGAGCATGTTCATAATTAGTGGTTGTAGCTTGTGCTACTTCTATAGATGGTGATGGTGAAGATGATGAGGAGGAGGGCAGAGGTGCCCTGTGTGTGGATGGCCATGGGGGCCATCAGTAAATCTCTTAAGGCTCTTCTTAGATAGGAAAACGAAAGCTGGACATGGTGGTAGAGATGTGTAATGCTAGCATTCCAGAAGACTGAGGCAGGAGGATTCCAAGTTTGAGCCCAGACTTTGGAGGTTAGCAAGACCTTGTCTGGAAATAGAAAACAAACAAAAAAATCAAATGCCAATAAATTCCAGTCCTTAGTGAGTGGAAATCTGTATATGATACTTACTTGACTTCAGTGTAAATGATAGATTATAGCAGAGTGAATGTGGAGGAGTTCCTGGAAGTGAGTTTATAGTTAAGGATGGAAGCAGGCCGAGGCTGCCCTGCCTGTAAAGGTGAATTTTGCTTTCACATCTGCAGGCGTGGCCTGAAAAGAGGCTATTGCTGTGTGTTGGAGCTCATAGTTTTGCAAATAGAAGTAACCATTGGAGAGGAGTGGAGGAACCTTGGGGACCTCTTGTCAGGTGAGATTCTCTTTATAGAGTGGGCTAGGTGACTGAGCAGGGCCAAAGCTCAGGGTCAGAATGACTTTGACAGTATTATAACATAGATGTGGGATGAACAGCTGCTTTTTGTTGATGTTGTCCTTTCCCCATATGATAGTAGCTTAATAAAAACATCTTTCTTGTGAATTGTCCAACTATAACAACATTTCCTGGGCTGGGGAGAAAGCTCAGCAGTCTAAGGGCCTGCCTGGCAAGCACAAGAATCTGAGTTCAGTTCCTGGTACTGCATGCTGAGTGGGCCCCAGAAGCCCAGGAACACTGTGCCAGCCCCTGAAACTGGGCGTGGTGGTGCATGCCTGTAATCCCAGCACTGGGGAGGTTGAGATGGGAGGATCACTACGAGTCTGAGCTGGCTAGTGCAACTCTGATTTCCTGGATGATATGTTATTCACCTCTGATTTAGCCTATGGGCTTTTTAGAAGAAACCTACTCATCCTCCTCCTTTTCCAAATGGAACACTGTATGTTTTAATTTGCTACCTGTACTGTAATTTGTAACAGCGCCTATTTGTATATCCCAAACAAGTAGCCCTATGCTTACTACTGATATCAAATTTAGCTGACTGTGTTTTATCTCTGGACAAAGAGATGTTCAGGAAAGAAGAGTCCTTGTTTGAAATGCCTTCTCACTCATGAGCAGGTCTGAGAAAATTCCTGCATCCTAAAGAGTTGTGGCAAATTTCTATGTGCCCTGTACACACATTACAATATCAAAGAGATCACACATCTGATTTCTTTTACTGGGCTTTCGGTTTGTTTGGTTCTTCTTTTCTGCCCCCTGGATCTTGTTTCATGGGTGTTTCAGGTTTAAAAATGAGCATTGTTATGAAGGGCCTCTATTTAATGTTTTATAAGTTGAAGTCTCATTTGTGGCTCCTGTCTCTACATGTTGGAGTAATGAGTTAATCTATTGGTGATTCATTCTAGGGTATGTATATCAAATCAACATATGATGGATTGCATGTGATTACTGGGACTACAGAAAATGTAAGTGTGTCCTTTGCATGTAAAAGCCATTGTGTATTTAAACATACCTGACACAGAGCTTTGTTCTTTTCATTTAAATGTGTGTGCATGCTGTCGTCTGTAGCGAGGACCAGCAGCGTGGGTGCCTGTTTTGTCTGTTGATAGATGGCTGTACTGCTTATCACCAGCTGTTGTCAATTTATTATTTAAATTGTCTTTTATCAGTCTTGTTTGCACACCATGCTGAGCTTTTAGCCTCACTCTTGTGTTAATTGTTGCTTTTGTACCATGGAAATGTTAAATCATAAATGCACAAACAGTACTCTTTCTGTTATTGTAAATTGCTCTCGTAAGAATGAGGATTGGTGGCCATGTGTGTTCAATAATTTTTTTTTGCTTAACATAAATATTATGTGTCTCCAAAGTAGTTATTCTGAGATTTTTACATGAGCCAAATTCTTTCTGTAGTTACATTTCAGAATAGTTGTCTTGATATTGAATTTTATTCCTACCTCTCTAGTTCTTTGAATAGAAAAAAAAAAAAAAAAAAAACCTAATCTATTTCTACTGTAAGATAATTTTATGCACTATTTACTTTCTTCTGGAAATTTTGCTATGTGTTTGTGTTCATGTGGGTGTGCTTATTTCCTCAAGTGTTTTAAGTTTGCAAAAATGAGAGCTATTTGCGTGTTCTTTTTACAAGGTACACCATGGCCAGCTGAATGATTGAATGACACTGACCTGAAGCTAAAAGTATTTGACTACCTTTCATGGGTCTGTGTAAAAGAGGCATGTGTCTAGTGAATTAATCTAGTCTTTCATCAGTTAAGAAAAAGGCATATAATTTCAAAAAATAGAAGTTTGGGTAACTGTTTTCTGTTTGATGAAAACGCACATCTCGTTGTACGCTTCAGTTGCTAGGTCTTTTGATAGAAGAAAGTGGCGTAATCTTTGAGTTGGTGATAGGCATGTGATTTTTGCAGTAAGAAAATGACATTGCTTAAGGTGATCAGTGGAATATAAGTCAATTACCTGGTTCTCGTAGATAGTTGAGTGAAAGATAGTAATGCCTTTAAGCATTCTAAGTTGATACTCAACACTGAGATTGTTGTATTACCTCACCTAACAGGTAATCATAAGTAGCTCAGGGAGAGAGCTTCACAATTTAGGCTAGTGATGGTATTAAAGAAAAACAAAAGCACAATGCTTTGTGTAACTCATGCTCAAGACCCAGTAAGTTGTGGCCCAACCATGATAAGAGCTTGTTTGTGTACCACTTAGCACACCACTTTAGAATTGGATAAATTCAGGGAGATAGAGAATGTTGTTTCAATTTTTTTTTTTTTTTTGGGTACTGGGGATCAAACTCAGGACCTTGTGCTTGCCAGGCTGGTGCTTATACCCCTGGCTGTCATTTCAGTTTTTAAGGAGTTGAAGTTTTGCAATCTTGCAAATGGGTGACTGTGTTGTTTGATGTAACCAGACCTGGTTTCAAAATAAATGCATGAAACGCTATGGCATTCCCACCAGGCAGTGTAGGCTCTTTTCCTGCCCTACCCCTTTTTGTTTAAAGATGAGAACTGAATGAGAAACTTACACAAAGATGGCAAAAGTTGTTGATGATATATGTCTTCCCAAAGTCCTAAAGAAATCATAATAGGTGACAGGTCTTGGGTTTCCCTAGAGTTAATCTATTTTGGTATTCTCATGTAGAAATATATGGACATCATCACCAAAAGAAGCAGTTCAAATGTTGCTATAGATTTAAAAAAAAAAAGCAAAGCAAAAAACTTATCTTCTGTCTGTGAATAAATTTATTTATTTATTTATATTTATTTGTTTATTTATTTTTTATGGACCTGGGGCTCGAACTCAGGACCTTGCATTTGCCAGGCAGGAACTTGTGCCCTTGAGCTATCTCCTCAGCCCCTGTGAATCCATTTAAAATGTCCTTCATTGCTTCACTTCATCACTTGCTTGCTTGCTTTATTTATTTATTTATTTATTTATTGTCTTTTTTTGAGACAGGGTTTCACTATGCAGCTCAGGCTAGCCTTGAGCTTACTTTTGTAGTCCAGGCTGGTCTCGAACTCACACCAATCCTCCTACCTCAGCTTCCAAGTGCTGGGATTACAGGCATGAGCCACCATGCCCGGCTTCATCACTTGCTTTAATTGAATGCCTGGTATGTGCTAGACAGTCTTGTAGCTAAGGTTGGGAAGTAAGCAAGTGCTTAACCTGGATATTTATACTTACAGGTAGATATTTTATTTTATTTATTTTTTTTAAGAATTTATTTTATTTTATTATTATTATTTTTTTCTTGTTTCAGAACTTTTGTTTGTTTATTTATTTTTATGGCCAGCTCAGCCTTCACTGAGGGCAGGGCTGGAGCAGCATGTGGTGCCAGGGATGGAACTGCGGTCCCAGCAGCCGCCTAAGCTTTCCTAGGCAGGCGCTTTAGATCACTGAGCCATCTTGCCGGGCCCCTAGATATTTTATACTTATGATTTCAGAATCAGATTGTTGTAAATGGCAAGCGGCAGTGGGCAGAAGTCTCCCATTGCATTCCTAACTGGATTGGCTCCACATTTCTTCTCTGGGGCAGTAGACAAGATGCAGTCCCAGCAGACCATCCTCAGAGCACCAGTCATGTTCTGGAGGTTACCTCAGAGGCCAGGATCATTTCACAGTGATTCTCTATCTGACCTCTTTTTTGATATTAGTCAGGATCTGGAAGGGGAATTATGACACCACCCTACCCATATTCTTATCTTCCACTAGGAGATGAGGTGGAAAGTGGATTAGCTTCTGAAGGGAGTGCATTCTTCTTCAGGACCTCACCCTTTTGCCTCAAACCAGAACAGGCATCATATTTCAGTAGTCCGACTCAGGGTGAAGATAAGCAGACATTACTGCCCTAGGGAAAGTTTTGGTATCAAACACTCTCTGTTACAGTGTTCTGCCAACACAGGACTCCTGATCCGTTGCTGGAACATTTGAGAAAGGAATGCACGGAGGTCCTTAGGAAGGGAAATCAGTCAAGAACATGAGCATTGGTGTTTTATGATTATGGCTCTATAAACAGGGGCTTCTTGGCCTTCAGGCCATGTTTTTATAGAGTACTTACATTAAATGACTTTTCTCAGGAAGATAGATTGCGCTGTGTTCATCAGGAAACTGGGTTAAGTATCTTACATAGACACAAAAAGGGGCAGAGGAGACATCTCTCTTGGTACCTGTGTTTAGTGTCTCAGGTGAGGCCGTTATCTGGGCCGTGTGCTGAGCCTGGATAAATGAAGGCTCAGCTCTGTGCTGCTTGCTTATTTATGTCTTGGGGAGCTTATCATAGCAGCAGAATGACAGAGCTAGAAGGGTGTCTTGAGTTTTCTCGTCCGCCCTCATCCCCCATGTTCAAAAAGCTATTTTGTTTTTAGAGAGCTGTAAACTGTTTGATGATTCCAGCCAGTTATAAGTCACAACATTAACTACTTTGACTTACATAATGTTTAATTAGAATCTCAGAAGTCAAAGTTTTATCCTCTTTTTTTTTTCTGTTATATGAGAGCTCTTAAACGTAAAGAGTACTGTGTTGCTTGTATCCACAAGAATACTCTGAGCAACCTAGTTGGCAGATGGATTAAATTCCTTTGTGTATATTTTTTCTTGTTGTAAATTAATAGCATTGTACTATTAGGGAGCACCAAAACTTTGCACTCTGTCTTGGTACTGAAGGCTCACTCACTTTTAATTGACTTGGAAATTTAAAAAAAATGTATTTCTTCTTTTGAAATTTCTTCTACTGCTGTCAACTTTCTATTTTAGTAGCATTGTGGTAATACGTAAAAGACTGGAAAGCGGGGGAGAGAGTTCAGTAGACTAAGCGCTTGGCTGGCAAATCCAAGAACCTGAGTTTGATCCCCAGCTCAACAACAACAACAACAACAACAACAACAACAACAACAACTGGAAAGGGAAAATTTACATTTAATAAGGAAAAGAAATGTCAGAGTTACAAAGATAATGCTTAGCTCTTAAGCACTATGTCAGCTTTCACATGATTAATTCTTTTTTTTTTTTTTTTTGTCTTTTTGAGACAGGGTCTCGCTATGTAGTTCAGGCTGGTTTTGAGCTCACTTTTGTAGCCCAGGCTAGTCTCGAACTCACATAGATCCTCCTGCCTCAGCCTCCCGAGTGCTGGGATTACAGGCGGGCGCCACCACGCCCGGCTTCACATGATTAATTCTGATAGAGATATTTGAGAGGTATTTTTGAGATGATCCAGTGGTTTTTAGTTGCAGATCATTTTAGCAGGATGTCCAGACTTTCCACAGGTTAAGTAAACCTAACTGTTCTAAGGGATGATTATCTGCTACAACAGACATCAATAAAGTAGTGAATACAGTCTTTGTATACCTGCTCTATGGACTGTATCATCTCAGAAGGCTAATTAATATATTATCTTTGTTTTCCTAAGAAGGTTTTTATTTAGTTGTTTACAGAAGAAAGAATAGAAGCAGAAAGTATTAGAAGGTTTGAAAACTAAGACAAATTTCTTTATCTCTCCATAGTCTCCCGCAGACAGATCTCAGAAAATTCACGCTGGTGATGAAGTCATTCAAGTTAATCGGCAAACTGTGGTGAGTTTGTTTCCTGAGGCCTATTTTTCCTCTTCTAACTAAGTCTAAAATCCCTTGCTTAAAATTTTCAAAAGGTGTGATTTCTGTCTGATTTTCTGCTGCCTTCAGGAGTGCTAAGACAAACTGTGCTACCTGTTTGTTTGGTTGCAACTCTCATTTCCTGGAGATAAGTTCACAGCCTTGATTTTTTTCTTTATTCATGAACACATCCTCCTAACTTGTTTTCTCCCTCCAAAGGTGGGATGGCAGCTAAAAAACCTGGTGAAGAAATTGAGAGAGAATCCCACTGGAGTTGTGTTACTGCTAAAGAAGAGGCCTACGGGCTCATTCAACTTCACTCCTGCCCCTCTGAAGAACCTGCGGTGGAAGCCTCCTCTTGTCCAGGTGCCTGTCATTTTTGTAGGATTTGTCCAGCATCAAGGTATTGATAAACAGGGTCAGGGTATGGCTTGTCTCATTAAAAAAAACAAAAAAAAAACAAAAAAAAAAAAACAATTAAAATATGAAGGTGGTTGCTTTCAAGAGTTGGTTTGTATCTCAAATACTCTTCTCCCATTGTTGGGACACAATACCCAACACCCCAGATTAAGGAAGGAAAGGTTTACTTAGCGCAGTTAGTGGAGGTTTCAGTCCATACTCAGCTGGCTCCAAGGCAGAGTGGCACATGCCACAAAGAAACTGTTCATGGTGGCAGCAAAAGGCGAAGAGCAAAGGGAGGGCTAGCATCTCTGACAACTACCTACCTCCTCTCCCCTCCTTACACTATAATGCAGATTACCCACCCCAGGGCCAGGGTGTTCCACTCATGCCTGCAATCCCAGCATTGGATCAAGGATCAGTCACAAACTCCAGAAGCTGCCCCACGACTACATGAAGCTTTAGGGGGACAACTTAATCCAAACCATAACAGTTTGTATGTGCTTATTCTGTAACCCTGCTTATATGAAGAGATAAGTTCTAACTCTACACCAAGCTCTATGGCAGCCACTAGCCATAGAGGAGTGTTTGAAGTAATAAAATGGTGTGAAGGTCAATTCCTCCATCCCCTGGCCTTATTCGGGTGCTAAGTAGTCACATCTTGCTGCTAATCCCCTAGTAGATAGCCCAAGTAAAGACATTGCGACCCTTGTGCAGTATTCACTCGGGGCTTCTTTTGCCATTTCAGACCTGTGTAACTGTACAAAATTATAGCATCTTCCTATGGAATCTGTGAGGGGTTGAGGTCTTAGGGGCACTTCATGAAGCCAGAGGCAAGGGTGGTAGATATGGTCCACTCAGTGGAGGGCTACATGGAGACAGGAGATGCTGTGGGTGACCATCATGTCCCAATGGACAGGATTTTCTTCTTTTCTAAAGCTAAACAGCATTTTAGCATGGGCATACATATTTCATTTTCTTATTTGTTTGCTTATGTGATGGTGCACACATGGGTGGAGTCCATAGTTTGGTACCTGTGAATAATCCTGCCATGCACATGGCAGTGCAGATGTCTTTTTGGCATGCTGATTTCCACTGTCTTTGTATATGTGCCTAGTGGTGGGATTGCTAGCTCATACGGCCCCTCAGTACTGTTTTCTATAATGCAGATAATGATTTCCTTTCCTACCAACAATGTATCTTGGTTTCCTTTTCTGTGTTCCTTACCAGTACTCATTGTATCTCTTCTCTTTGGTAGTAGTCATGACAGCATCTCCCTATAGATTTGATTTCCATTTTCTGATGATCAGTGATGCTGAGCTTTTTTTCATACACTTTTTTATCATTTTATATGTCCGATTTTCCAAAATGTCTATTTAGGCTCTTTGCCCATTTTTAATGGATCTGTTTGTTTTCTCACTATTGAATTGAGTTCCTTGTATATTTTGGGTGTTAAACCCTCATCAAATATACGGCTTGCAAGTATTTTCATTATATAGGTTGTCTTTTCACTCTGCCCGTTGTTTGTTTTTCTGTATATAAGCCTTCTAATTTGATATAGGCTGTTGTCTGTTTTAGTTCTTGTTGGTCGTACTATGGAGTGAATAGCCTGAGAGCCATTCTTTACAACTCCGCATACTGATCACATCTCATATGAATTGTCTGTATTGCTCAGTCTAAAATTTTAGATACACTTAAATTTAAATGTTCTTGACTTCTTAAAGCGTGATACCAGGGCAGAGATGCTCAATTCATTGTAGATCATTTATGGGGTGCCTACCACGTGTTAGCTCTGCCAGCTAATCCATGCACAGGAAACTCTGAGCTTTCCAGAAGAAGGGCTGTGTAGGTGAGGGCCTCTTTCCCAAGTGGGGTGGGGCACTTTGTAGGTGGAACGGTAGGTGGAATCCACATTGGCAGATGAGCGTTTGTTCCATGGAGAAAAAGAATGCTGTTCTTTAAACACTCTCACTCCACACAGTGTGGGTGTACTGCCTTAAGGGAAGGGAAGTGTCTTAGGTGAGGTTTTCCTAGAAGCACAGTTGAGATTCTTGTGAAAGCAGCTTTTAAGGGTGTGTCTCAAGTCAGTTTGTAAGAGAGAAAGGTAGGTGCAATAGGGGATCTCAGGTCAGGTTTAGCCTTAGTCTGCCCTTCTGAGGGGTCCTGACACAGCCGCACAGCTGCTGGCCTTGATCACCTTGCTTAAGGGATGCAAATGTCATTAGGCAGCCACATTTGGGAAAAAGGCAGACCAGAGCCTTCAGTAGCAACACCAGAGGCATTTAGGGTAAACATGGTGACACAGGGGCTCTGGGTAGGCCCCAAGCTCTGACTGCAAGGAATGAGCAGCTCAGACTCCCTGCAGCTAAGCTAAGAATAGTAGATAAGAGTGTCTGGTTAGCTGAGATGGCAAGGCAGTAGATACCAAGTCACTCATGGGCCAGGGGTATGGACTTCATCCCACAGATAGCAGTTTGACTTCTGTCTTTACGTTAGCATTTGTGTTCTTTGCTAGGGTCACTGTTGGTGGGCATGGTATTGCACACCTGTAATCCCAGCACTTGGGAAGGAGAGGCAGGAGGATTGTCGTGAGTTTGAGGTCAGCCTGGGCTACACAGTGAGTTCAAAGCCAGCCTCAACTACATAGTGAGACTGTGACTAAAAACAAACAAACAAACAAACAAACAAACAAAAAAGAAAAGAAAAAGAAAAAAACTGCAGAAAAAGTAAATACAAAGTCCAAAGTCATGGAATCTGCAGGGCTGAGTCCGTTCTTAGCTTCACAATCACTGCCTTTCTTCCCCCTCTTCTTTTGTATTCTCTGTGTCTGCGTCCTAGTCTCCTATTCTTCAGGGGACACTTGTGCAGCAGTGAGCCTTCCTTAGTGACCTTATTTTAACCTCTTTAAAGACCTTGTCTTGGACTACAGATGCAGTCAGAGGCACTAGGGTTAGGACCTCAGCATATGACTTAGTGGATGCTGTTCAGCCTAAAACAATGCCTGGGCCTGGTAGGAGACTGCTGTGTAAGCTGGATGGGGTGTGGGCCGTGTGGTTTCGGGCTATGGTGATGATAGTGAACTGGGTGAAAGACTAATGATGCAAGAGGCCACTGGGAAGAAGCCACCAAGGGTTCAAACAACAGCCCAGCATGCGGCTATGAGGATGGCACAAAGCTAGGGTACTGGCACACAC
This sequence comes from Myocastor coypus, assembly GCA_004027025.1. Taxonomy (NCBI): domain Eukaryota; kingdom Metazoa; phylum Chordata; class Mammalia; order Rodentia; family Myocastoridae; genus Myocastor; species Myocastor coypus. The sequence goes on from PVJA010022177.1 coordinate 17,779, forward strand.
ATCCTAGCTCTGCCACTTGCTGTCAGCGGGCCTCTGGCCAGGCATGAAATTCCCTGAGCTTCACTGTCCTGCTGGAGATGGCTTTCAGAGAAGAGGTAAGGAAGGCTGGAAAAGCAAAGGAGAAGAAGTAGGTGCTCAAATGTGATGGGGAACCTGTGTGGTGATAGAAATCAGAAAGCCAGGAAGAGAAGGCAGTGAGGGCGCCTTCAGTCCGACTGAGTCATCAGAACATCCACCTGGATGTGTTAAAAACACACGGGGAAACTGTTTTTATACATGGGGAAGTTTGTTCCTTGTCCCCTGGAAGCTCGCTTGGGAAGGGACACTTTTCCATTTTCTCTGGTTTTGCCTACCTTCCTACCAAGTTTTACTAATCTCAGTTTGGGGGAAGAGGTGATAGGGAGAGACAGGGATCCCCCATCCTGAATCTGACCCAGGGAGAGAACTACTGGGGAGGTCATTGTACAGCTCAGCTGAGAAATGTTCTCAGCATTTCGGGATATTTTCCAATTCAGGGTATTTTCCCATTTGGGGTATTTTCCGAATATAAAAACTGTTAGACAAAGACTGTGGACATCTTCAGCCCTCCACCCTGGCCGTTGTTCTGACTGTCATTCTTCTGTGTCTTTTATGCCCAGGTGTGTGCCATTCTTGGAACAGAGCTGTTTTGTTCTTTTCAGTATTATTAGTGTTCTTCTGTCACCCAAAGGACATTCAGGGCTCATTGTTCCTACACCACAGTCCTAGTAAATGAGAGAGGTTGATGGGGAAGTTTGCATCAGTGTGTGAGTTTTTAGGGAATAACTATCTTGTAGGAGTGAATGCTCCAATCCACTTTTGCGCCTAAGTTTGTGAGTGTCTGGGTCCCTGTGTTTTTAGATAGGGTCTAAGACTATTATACAGAGAAGGTCGTCCTTCTACCTAGAGTAGAAGCAGCAGATTATGTGTTAGTGACCAAGAGCCAAGTTGCTGGAATTACAGTACATAGGAGGCTGAAGCCAGAGTCCCACCTCTCTGTGCCTCAAGGAATCTCATGAAAATTCATGAGACCTTCTGGGACTGTCATGGTCCTGCTTGTAGCTCTCTTTACAATGGCTGTACCTCTAAGCTTTGGAAGGCAGCTCACAGTCCCAGTGTGGGGGGAGCTTCTGTCACAGCCTGGGCAGGCAGGCTTCAGGCCTACCACAGTTCTCATAGGCCTTTCCTAAATATCCACATGACTTCTGTGCTGGCCTTTCACCCACCAGAGTAAGGTTTGTCATCATTGCAGTTGTTCAAGTGTAGGAGGGCAGGACTTAGGTCTTGCCCAAGATTTTAAAAAATTGGTCTGTTGAGACTGTTAAACTTAACTGTAATTAAGTTGTATGGGCTTGTATGTATATATATATATATATATATATATATATATATATATATATATATATATATATAGTGTGCACATATACACTCTGTAGTTACATGTGACATAAGATTGGATATTCTTCCATGTGACAGCGTCCCAGTCCTTTGTGTGTATGGTCTCACTTTTCAGCGCTACCCTCTTGAGTATGATTCTTGTTTTCATCATCTGCCTTTTTATAGAGGAGGAACAGGGGAACTGAGTGACTGGCTCAGTGACACAGAAGTAATTAGAAGGGTAATCAGGGTCACACCTGACAGAATGCCAAGCCTACCCTCCTTGTCAGTGGTAGCCAGCCCTGTTAGTGATTTTCATGAACCAAGTCTGTACTGCACCTATCTGCAAGCCGTATGGTGTCAGTGAACTTGTTTTGTAGAGGAGACAAGAAGAGAAGCATGGATGTTTGATATTCCCAGACATATAACTGTAATCTTGGCATGTGAGCCCTGAGCACCCTTAGTTACCACTGAGTGTCTCCAAGAGGCCTGTACCTGGAGTCCTCAGTAGCTGTCAGCAGATGTATGGGTTCAGCCTCTGCTTGCACATGCATATGGCACTGGTCTATTTTTATTTATTTATTTATTTTATTTTATTTTATTTTATTTTTTTTTGTGGGACCAGGGTTTGAACTCACGACCTTGCACTTGCCCAGCAGGCACTTGTGCCTCGGAGCTATCTCCCCAGCCCCTATTTTTTTTTTTTTTTTTTTAATGTGTTTGATTTCAGGGTCTCACTATGCAGCTCCAAAGCAATGTAATGCAATCCTCCTGTTTTCAGCCTCTGCGGCACGGGGATTACAGGCGTGTGCCACATACACCTGTATTCTGGCTGGTTCAGCCTGCGCTGGGGCAGGGCTGGAGCAGCATGTGATGCTGGGGATGTGGAATGAACCACATTCCCTGAACTTGCCTAGGCTTGCCTAGGCAGGTGCTGTAGTTCACTGAGCTATCTCATCGGCCTGACACTGGTCTTATTGCTGGGCAGGGACAGGTAGGCTCAGGATCATCTCTGCGCTGATCTCCATTGTTGCTCTCTGTGTGGTCCTGTTGCAGAGCTCACCCACACCCCTGACAACCCAGTCCCCTGAAAGCACTATGGACGCTTCTCTGAAGAAGGAGAAACCGGCCATCCTGGACCTGTACATTCCGCCTCCGCCCACCGTTCCCTACTCTCCCCGGTAGGTTGCTCCTGTTCTCATGCTGTGTACATCTCCTGTGCATGTAAATTCTGAATTGTGCTGGGAAGACCCCCTGGATCTAAGGAGCAGATTGGTAGGCTTCAGGGTGATGAGCTTGAGTCTAAAGGGAACGCACAGGAAATGCAGGAGGAGGCCTGCTTATGAGGGGCTATGCATGGGCTGGGGAGATAGCTCCATGTCATAAGCGCCTTCCTGGCAAGTGCAAGCTCATGAGTTTGAACCCCAGTCTCACCAAAAAACAAAACAAACAAACAGCAACAACAAAAAATAAAGGATTGTGCAGTTTGCATTGGAGAGACCTTGTCAGAAAACAATATCAAAATATTTTATTTTTGAAAACTTTACACATGTATGTATTCCTTCTGGGACCTTGGAAAGAGCTGTCTGGAGGTCTTCAGAGTTTGATTCGTAGACATCATAAATTTATCTACGGAGTGCCATGAATGGTGTAGCTTAATTTTGCTAAGAAAGGCATTCTTTGTGGCACTTTTATAAACTATGTGAGGTAGTATGGTCTGCAGATAGATGTGTGTCTGTGCATGGAGAGGGTGGAGCACCTTAAAGATAGTTACCTTCTTCATGATTGTCTTAATGTGATGTGGTATCATGAGGTATATGTACTCCCTGCATAGTATATGGGAGATAGGTGAATATTTAGGTACAGTCAGGCCTGCTTAGGACAACTCACATATTTAACTATGCTGATGGACTCAAGGACCTGGATCATGTCCTCAGTGTACATTTCTCATTGAAAAGTCTAGAAAGACCACCAGACACAGAACAGACCTGATCCCCAGAAACAAGCCAGCATCTTATTCAGTGTGCTATATTTCATAAAACATAGTTCGGGCTGCATTTTTTGGTAGTGGCATTTTTCTCCACACTGGAATTTTCCATTGATTTGTTTTTATTCAGCTGAGCTATTTGCTTCTTTTGCACTTTTTTTCTCTGGGGTCAGAGAAGATTCACATGGTTTTACATAGAATGCATGACAGTGTGTGGAGGATTCCCCCTATGTGATTGAGGCATTCTGGCTATAGATGGCCCACTGCCCTGGAGTCACAGGCCAGTCATGTAGGCACAGGGTTTGAAGGGAGCTTAAGGTTGCAAGGCACACATTGCCTCTGCATGTAGCACAGATTTGCCCACAACCAAAGTGTGGATTGTTGCATTAGAAACTTTGGGGGCAGTGGGCTGTGGCTTAGTGGGACAGCACCTGCCTGCACTTGAGAGACTTTGGCCCTGAATGTTTTCCTCTGGGCCTTCTAGTCTACCACAGAAATAGTACAGGAAATGGACAATGGGAATAGGCCTTTTAACATAGAGGCGATGTGTACTTTTATATCCACATATATGCACACTAATGAGGGATATTTTCTGAGTAACAAAAATGCAAAGGAATTGGACAGACATGAATAATGAGTCATGAAAAGCTTATGAATGGGAAAGTTAGACGCTAGGTTAAAATAGTGGGGAAAGAGATGCTTGGGTGGGGGCGAAGCAGACAGTGGGTGCACCTGGGATTGCCACACACAGGCAAAGCCAATCAGGAGATTGCGTTGGGACTCCATTCCGCGTTTCATTCAGCAGTGTTTGTAGTGATTACCTAATAGAATTTGCTAAGTGCTGAAAGCCACCCAAACAAAAGAACAGCACAAACATCTGGTAGCTTGGATTCAACAAATACTAAGTTTTATTATAAACCAGTATTTAGCTGGAATTAAGGCAGAATCAGTGATCCAGCTTTTTCCAGTTTCTTTATTGAATTCAGCAATAGTCACTCTGTTGATTATTATAAAGGGTGCTTTGTGTGGTTGGCATAATTTTCAAACCCAACGAACTCATTATGCATCGAGAGTCTTCTTCACTGGATGTTGGCAAAGATACTGTTTTTTGCTTGAAAAACATTTCAATAACTCACACCTTAATGTCTGATTCCTGTTGCAGCTGTGAGATTCATTACAAGATTAAACAAAGGAAAACTAGAGCTATCTTTGCCAAGGCATATATTTACTATTCAGGTACTACAGAAAACAAAACAAAACAAAACAAACAAACCAGCATTTCCTCAGATTTAATAGAGTAATGATATTTTTTCTTGTTAATATATGGGTCTGTGTATAATTTGGTGGTAACCGGAATTGAAATAAAGTAATGCTTACCCGTCACTGGCAAAGGAGACGGTATCACCTTTGCAGAATGGGTCCTGGAATTCTTCAGTAGAAGAACACTTATGCCCAGTGTCAGTTTTGTATATTGTCTTCCAGGGATGAGAACAGGAGTTTTGTTTATGGAGGACTCAGTAAGTGTAAGCAACCACTGCCTAGGCCTAAGGGCTCAGAGTCGCCAAATTCCTTCTTGGATCAGGAGAGCCGAAGGCGAAGATTCACTATTGCCGATTCTGATCAGTTGCCTGGGTATTCAGTAGAAACCAATGTTCCGCCCACAAAAATGAGAGAGAAAACACCATGTTATGGTGAGTTTCCTAGTGTTCGTCTTGTTCTTCCATTACCTTTTACTTCTCTCTCTCCTCCCCGCCCCTCCCCTTCCTTACTTGGAACTGATGGGTGAATTTGGCTGGGATGAAGGGTAATCTGAGGAAAACATAAACCGCAATGAAATTCTAAGTATGGGACCTTTATTCAGCTCGCTAAAGCAAAGCCTTGTTGAGCCATTACTCTGCCTGGCATCAAAGCCCAGCTGGGTGAGCTCATATTACAGTTTTAACTTTCAGTGCCTGGGTTTTAACTGTGGAGTTACAGACCCAACGCTCAGGGTTGGCATGCCTCTGCCCTAATTGCTTGCTGTGGAAACACAGGGCCTTAAACTATTTTCCTTATTTTAAAACTTGTTATTGCTTTTGCATAAGTGAGTGTGTAAGGATGTGGTCTAAGTTCTAAATAAAGGAAAAGATTGTGCAAAGTCTCCAAGCTTGCTAACTGTGTCGTCTTCCTTTTCCTCCTTCTACAGGCAAGCCCCGACCTTTGTCCATGCCTGCGGATGGGAACTGGATGGGGATTGTGGACCCTTTTGCTAGACCCCGAGGTCATGGGAGGAAAGGTATGTTTCATCCGAGATGACAAAAAAACGTAGCATGCAAAGCCCGAAGACCCAGATCCATACCTCCATTCTGTTCCTGGACATGTTTGCCATAAGCGAAGCATGTACTTAGCGTTTTCTGAGTGCCATTTGTTGTGTGTTACATTAGACCTGCTAAAGAACCCTAAAATCTTAATTAGTTCAAGAATGGCAAAATTTCGTGACCATAGTTAGAGCTTGCAAAACTCCTAATGAAGACTGTGGAATTTGGAAAGGGTGTAGACATAAATAGCCTGAGTTTTAAACAGGTAGGAATCAAGTATTCATTAAATAATCTCATTCTAAATTTTATAGCTGTTATTTATTAGAGTCCATTTGATTTTTGGTGAACCAAGGTGAATTTCCTCTCCCCAGTCCTTGGATTAGAGAATAAATAGTATTTGAGTAATTACTATTTGAAAGAAATTTGGGATTCATTCACCCTGTAATCAAAGTTACTAGTTACTCATTTTGTCTAACGGGAAGTACTTAAGAACACTTATTTTATTTTATTTTTTTTAGTACTGGATTGCATTTGATTATCATAGCAAGGCATAGCATTTCTTTTGTAAATTTGAAGCAAAGAGCAGTTGGAAAATTAGATAAAGTGTAATAACTCTTCAGTAGCAAATGCAAGAAAAATTCTGGAGGCCTGACCTTTCAAAGTGATCAGTCCTTGACATCTGCTAGTGACTTGGTAAAGGTTTTTCACCCAAGTGCCTATGCTACCTGGATTATGCTAAAGTGACAGAGGAATAGGATGCCAGTCCATAGTTCAGGATTTTTACACATGAAAATCTGTAGAACAGTCAGCAGGTGGCAGGGCTGTCCTTCGTTTAGACTTGGAGATGGTAACCTCTTCACTGCCATTCTTACAAATATGGATTTCTTTCTGTTATACATTGAGAAATGGATTATATTGAGGAGAGTGAATGTGGCAAATGGAAAAAAAATCTTTGTCCCCCTATTCCTTCTCCTGCATTTTTTGCCCCATAATTAAAGGCCATTTACATATGGCTATGTTAAAAGAATA
>PVJA010022177.1:24586-34722 GCA_004027025.1 Myocastor coypus
AAAAAGAAAAAAGAAAAAGATACCACTGGTGTTTTTTCAGTGTATACAGAGCCATTCCTCAGTCGCCACCATCTAATTTCAGAACATTGTCGTCATCTCAAAATGTATTCATTATCCTGTGTACTGGTAGCCAGTCTCTCTGGCTTCTAGCCTTCCCTAACCCCTAACAGTCACTCATCTACTTTATGTCCATGGATTTGCCTATTTAGGACATTTCATATAAATAGACTCATTATATGTAGCCTTTTGACATGGGGACTTTTGAAAAGTGACTTACCTGTTTTGATTACAAAAGTGAAGCAGGTACATTAAAAACATCTAGAAGACATGCGAAATTAAAGCTTAGGTCAGGCATGGTGGCACATACCTCTACCCTCCCCAGTCTAGCGGGGGAGAGGTACAGGGACCATAGGTCGCATTTAGCTCAGTGATTTAGCATGACTGAGCTTCAAAATTTAAAACGAGGGGGCATGCGTAGGAATGCAGCTAAGGCAGGCAAAAGGAAAGCAAGGAGACACAGCTTGACTGCAGTGTGGGGTTGTGAGGTGATGGCAGTGTCCTGGAGTTAGCTTAGACTGAGACATGGGTCTGAGTACACTGGAAAGCATGAACAGCACACATTTTTTTTTTTTTTTTTTTTCTTCTTTCATTTATGTATTTAGTACTGGGTCTCAACGCGCAGCTCAGACTCGTAGCGTTCCTCCTGTTTTCAGCTTCCCCAGCACTGGGATCACAGGCCTGTGCCATCACGCCTGGACTTGGTCATTGGCTCAGCATGCCCTGGAGATCGAACCCTGGTCCGTGTGCTTGCCAAAGCTTAGTCTGCTGAGCTATCTTGTCAGCTCAATGGTACACTTTTGAAAGATGAATTTGCTTCCAAAACCTAAGAGCAATCACTGTGGCTGTTTTGTGCATCTTTCATTTACTTTGTTAAACGCTGAAAGAAAAAAAAAAAAAGGGAAAGCAGAAGAAAGTATTTAGTAGCACCATGTAATGCAGGTATTATTTAGAACATGCGGTTTCTTCATATAGTTGCCTCAGTATTGCATGCCTGGGCTGGAACACCTACTTACCCAGTTTGCTGTTGCTACCAAGTTACCTGCGCTTTCTCCCTTTAGTACAGATAACATTCATAAACACCCTGGGAGATCTTTGCACGTTTGGGGGAATAGGATGAAAAGGCTGCGTGCTACAAGTGGTCCCTGCATTTTACACTTCTATTTCAGTTTCTTAAAAGCCAGTCCTTCCCCAGAAGGTCAGCTACCACGTAAAGCAAGATCCTCTTGCTTTTTGGGAATGTCCCCATACTGCAGGACCTTACAGTCTTTGAATCTCGCCTCCCAGTGTTCCTTGACACTGCTCCATGACAGGAAAACCTGCCCTGGGGAGCAGGCTGGTGTGGCTGCAATGAGCACAAACAGCTGAGAAGAGGAGCGAGAGAATCAGACCTCATTCTGTCTCTCTTTGTTTTTCTTCTGTACTAAGGATTGAACTTGGACCTTTCGCTCCACACTACATTCCCCAGCCCTCCTTTAAGTTTTTAATATTCAAGACAGGTTTTCCCAAAAGTTGGTCTGTTGCCCAAGTTAAGCTCAAATCTGTGATCCTCCTGCCTTAGCCTACCAGGATGCTGGGATTATAGGCATGCACCCCACCACAGGGGTGTCTTTGTTTTTCTTTCTTTTGATCCTAGGCGTCGTGTCGTGGCACACACTTGTAATCCCAGCATGGGGGAGGCTGAGAGAGAAGGATCACTATGAGCTTGACCTGTGCAATGAAACCCTGCATCCATTAAGTAAATAAAAATTAAAAAAAGAATTTGGGAAGAAATGATAACAGACTTTCAAAAACCAAGATGAAAGAAATTCAGCAGTGGCTGTTACATTGCATATTGCAGTCTTCAAAGTGGTTGCTCTGATTACCAGTTATGAGCATGTAAAATTGGTCAAAGTAAGTTTTAAGCATTAACTGCTCCCTTCAATAAACAAATCAGTATTGGTAGTTTAATCATCCTAACTATCCTGTGTATATGCATACATATTTTCCCTTTCTTTTCTACTCTATCATTACAAGCCTTTACTTTTTTTATGATTTTTTTATTTTTAATTTTATTTTATTTTTCTTGTTTCAGAACTTTTGTTTGTTTATTTATTTATTTTCATGGCTGGCTCAGCCTGCCCTGAGGGCAGGGCTGGCGCAGCACGTGGTGCCAGGGATAGAACCGCGGTCCCTGCAGCCGCCTAAGCTTTCCTAAACAGGCGCTTTAGACCACTGAGCCATCCTGCTGGGCCCCAAGCCTTTGCTTTTTAATTTTAAGTGAATTAGGAAAATCGATCGGTAAAGAAGTGTAGGTTCTCTTGACCTGGTGGACTCTTGTTAACCTATGAGGTATGAAGGCACCCCTGTTTTCTTTTTTTTTTTTTTTGTCTTTTTGAGACAGGGTCTCGCTATGCAGTTGAGGCTGGTCCTGCACTCACTTTTGTAGCCCAGGCTGGTCTCGAACTCGCACCAATCCTCCTGCCTCAGCCTCCCAAGTGCTGGGATTACAGGCGTGAGCCACCACGCCCGGCTGGCACCCCTGTTTTCAAACACCAGCGGCGAGCCGGGTGCCACACGCGTGTCTGTCCTTGGTGTCTGCTTTTTCCCCCGGTGATGACTTGCTGTGGATAGCTGTTTTAACGCAGTCCTGGGCTCTGTCTGACACAGGGGAGGATGCCCTCTGCCGGTACTTCAGTAACGAGCGGATCCCGCCCATCATTGAAGAGAGCATCTCTTCTGGATACAGATTCTCTCGGTCTGGGGCTGAGCGGCAGCTGGTGCGTGGTGCAGACTACATCCGTGGGAGCAGATGCTACCTGCACTCAGACCTGCACAGCAGCGCCACCATCCCGTTCCCGGAGGAGGGGACCAAGAAGAAGGCCGCCTCCGCGGAGCCGTCCCTGCTGGTCAGCTGGCTCACACGCCTGAAGCTGTTGACTCACTGAGGTCGCCCACTGGACGCAGGGCGCCTGTTCCCAAGTGCCTTGTCCCTGGGGACAGCCCCTCCCACTTCACCAGAGGCTTCCCCAGTGACCTTGTGTCACTTTGTATTTCCTAGCAAGTTGTATACTGCCCTTTGTGGCCCTTCATCATTGGATGATAGCAGACCCAAGGGATCTTGGGGACCACTCATGGAGGCAGGAGGAGGGCAGCATCACCCCTTCCAGAATGACACCTAGGGGTGCATCTACATGACGGTGTTGGCCAGACATGCACTGGTCACTCTCTGGAGCTGGCCCCCTCTGCTGCTGTTTTCTTGGGGGTGGGGACCCAGTTGGATGGCTCTTGTCATATAGCTGTGTGGCTTGTGGTCCGATTTCTTTACCGGAAAAAGCCAGTTGGCGAGAAGACTTTTGTCTAGATTTTTAAAGTGTATGTATCATTAGTTGTATGCACAATGGCTTTGGCATTGAAAGGACACATAGCAAGTGTGTGCTCTCGTGAGCAGAGGCTTGGGCATGGGTCTATTACATGTGGTTAAAGCTTTTGCTCAGAAGCTCAGCCTGTGCCTATCAGTGGAGAGGCACAGGAGCATGTGTGGGAGGAAAGCAGCGCCTGGGGATTGGCGAGAGGAATTGTGCTGGTCGTTCTGTATTACGGTCTTTAAGAGAAGAGAAGCCATAAGATTTGCTGAAAGCCAAAGTGCTATTCGGGAAAATTAAAGCAACAGGATTTAGGTTTGTGAAAGACACATCAGTTTGCATTTGTGGCGTGTTTATCATCTGTCTTTTGGAAAGAACCCCAGTTCTTCAAAATGAGACACATGTTGCTACTAGAGACATCTTGGAAAGCCTTGTGGTCACTAACTTTCAAGTAGCTTCAGGTATTTTGAAAGAGCGCATCTGAATATTAACTCTTGTGTAAACAGAATGTATGATATTTTGTTAGAATGGAAAAATATTATCTTGTTAATTTAAGTGTTTTAAATATAGTTGTATATTTTTCTTACTCTTAGTCACATGTAATTGAAATATTTCTGTTCTGCGTCAGTCACAAAGCTAATGAAACTGAGTATTGAAAGTGTTTTCAGATTTACAAGTGACCAGCCTGGTTGTTGCCACTTTGGGCATTAATATTAAAAAAAAATACAATAAAACCTCCTAGGCATTTTGGAATTTTATGAATTAGTAGTGGAGGGGCTGAAGGAACATACATAAAATAAAATTATAATAGGGAATTCTCCCAGGAACCTTCCTAGGCATAGCTGGAATCTCCTACCTCAGATATACTCTCTCACAGTATGGAATTAGTTTGCTTCACTGACTTGCCTGAGATTCAGCCCATGAAAAATTCACCCCAGTGGGTAAAACCCTTTGCCCTAAAATGTCTCTACTGCAGTAAATGTGGCTGAAGTCACAGGCTCTCTTCCTGTCAGCCTCAGGGAGCTTTGGGAAGAGAGTGTGGCATGAGGTGGTGGGGGGACTTGCGAGTGCTATGCAGATTGGATAAGAAGATCCTGAAGGCGAGGTTTGTTATGTGCCACCTAGGTGGCAGGGTAGAGTGTGCTCATGGGACACTGCTGGCCAGAAGGGGGCTGCGTGGAGGACCGCCGGGCTTGCCAAGTGGAGCATTCACGGAGCTGGCTCTGCGCCCGAAAAGCAGAACGGCCCTGCTTCCTTTTGCTCCTGGATTTAGGGAGTGCTATTGTGTTGTAGTTCTACTACTTAAGGCATTAAAGAGCTTTGGCGGTCTTATCTGGCCTGGTGGCCCCTTGTCTGTGCGGGAAGTTCCACTTGTAAATTGAAGCCAAGTTTTTGGAACTCTTAACTCTGCAGCATCAACAGTTTTTGGTCACCCCTGTATTTCTCGGAACTTCTTGAAGCCCCAAGGAAAGGTCAGAGAAGGCTCTGACTTCCTCTACCTAGAGTTAGTTAGTCTCTGTGGTTTTGTTTTTATTTGTACTTTTATCTTGGATTTTCTCCTGACTTCTGTTTGAGAATTATATTGCTGCTAAAAAAAAAAAAAAATTCTGTACAGCTCTATTTTTGAAATATATAAATAACAGTTAATAGGAATTTCTTAGAGATGAATACATTGCTTGCCTCAATATCAATCCATGTTAAAGGTAGACACGTTAATATATCAAGATATAGAGTGAAATAATAATTTAAAACAGATATCTTTTTACCTTACCAGCTCTATTCCAGTCTCACTTTTGAAAATAAAATTTTATAATATCTCTTTAAAATCAGAAGAAAATAGGATGATATGGCATATTCGCATACAAAGGCATAGCACTTCTTACTAATCTGAAATCAAGTTCATAAGTGATATAACTTCTAAGCAGGCACAGCAAGGTCATGTCCTAACTGAAATATAAACAAATAAGAATTTCAGAGACATTATTTTAATATGTAAATATTCTGGCATAATTATGACACAATAACTTCTGGCATGAAGTTATTAATAACAGAGTTATTTCACAAGTTATGAAATAATGAAGCAAGTGTGTATGTATGAGGTGCCATAAATGTATGGTGCTTTTAAATTAAAAAGATTATGGGAAGGGCCCGGCAGGATGGCTCAGTGGTCTAAAGCAGCCTGCTTGGGAAAGCTTGGGCGGCTTCAGGGACCGCGGTTCAATCCCCAGCACCACATGCTGCACCAGCCCTGCCCTCGGGGCAGGCTGAGCTGGCCATAAAAATAAACAAACAAAAGTTCTGAAACAAGAAAATAATAATAATAATAATTTTTCCACACAAGATGGAAGAGTCTAAAATGTACCCAATAAACTGCTAAAAAATAAACTGAGTGTAAAAAAAAAAAAAAAAGATTATGGGAAAAGACATGTTGCCTTCTAAGTGCCCTCCCTTGCCTCCAACCCGCTGACCCCAACGTTCCTGCCCCTTTCCAAAGCAGTTCTGGAAACCTCATTTCGTGTCTTTAGTGGTGCTGCCGTGACCTCCTCTGTGTCCTGAATTGCTGCAGAATGCTTGCTGAACTTTCCTGGTCGTTTTGACTTAGAGTGGCAAGGAGCCACAAGTTGCACAGTGCCAGACCCAGTGAGTAAGCAGGCCGAGGACACACCATCATGTTTTCACAAGCCTGGATTTATTTTTGGATGTCACTCGGCAGCGGCAGTCACCATATTTTTGATCATACTTGTAAAGATACAAAGACTTCCAGAAGTGCTTCTGAAAGCAGCAAGAATCATGGAAGGTGTGTTCAAAGCAAGGGGAGAGTCTTTTGAAGGTGATTAATGGCTATGTGTCTTTTACTGTAATAAATTTTAAAAAGTAAACCTTTGTGGTTACCTGATGTAACTACTGTCCATGTATATACAGTGTGAATTTCACAGGTATATGATATCTGTATGTAGCATATCTATCATCTATCTATATCTAACTATCATCTATCTATCTATCTATCTATCTATCTATCTATCTATCTATCTATCTATCTATCTATCATCTATCCATCCATCCTGTAAATGCAGGCCAGTACAGGCCTGCTCACATCGGTCGTTCAATAACAGTACCCAGGAGTGATGGTAATGGCTCCTAGTACCCTGACCGATTTTCTAAGATGTGGCTAATTCCTGGCAAAGTTCAAGGCAAAACAGATGTCTGTGATAGCGTCCCGTATAGTGTTTCCTGTGTAGCAGTGCTTCAGACGCCGTCTCTGTGAGATGGATTCTGCTGTTATTACGACTTTGTAGAGCAGGGAGGTATCCCCAGCTACCCAGCTAATAGACACAGCAGCGGCACACTTGGGAGGAAGTTCAAGGCCGTCTGGTTCTGGCTTCTGTGCTTAGCGCCGCTGCTGCACTGGCATCCTGCAATGTACAGAATACTCTGCTCTCATTCTCGAAAAACCAGAAGCATTTTGAAATGGAACTAAATTCTACTGGTATGAAACTGAAATCTATAGTATTTACATACTTTTAAACTAGATTTTCATCTTCATGAATATTTAGTGGACAAAGGAAACCTGTGCTGAGACTTGTGTGAGTGTGTGTGTGCGTGCGTGCGAGTGCGTGCGTGCGTGTGTGTGTGTGTGTGTGTGTGTGTGTGTGTGTGTGTATGTGTGCGTACCCGCCTTTTATTTTGAAACAAGGTTTCAGTTTCCCAGGCTGGGCTTCATTTGTAACCCCCCTATCTCAGAATCCCAAAGTTGTTGTGATGAATCTAACCCGAAGGGCTTTAATACTTTTGATTTTACCTAACCTTAAGTAGTGGCCTCCCAGTTTTCCATTTACCCTTACTTCTAGAGTACCTCTATTTCCAAAACTGCCTCTAGGGGGCAATGCCATCTATTTGAGAACAAGGGTACTGAAAGAAACCCTGTATCACTTTTTTATTTTATTTTATTTTATTTTATTTTGAGACAGGGTCTGGCTATGCAGTTCAGGCTGGCCTTGAGCTCACTTGTATAGCACAGCCTGGTCTCGAACTTGCATTGATCCTCCTGCTTCAGCTTGGGATTGCAAGTGCTAGGATTACAGGCCTGTGCCACCATGCTGGGGATCCTGTATCACTATTAAGAAGTGTTTCAATTTCCATATTTCCCCATTTCCTGTCCCTACTTCTATCTGCTCAGTTTTTTATCTCACCAAAGTTGAAAGTTTGTGTATGTTTTGGTGGGGTTTTGTTTTAATTCCCCCAACCCCACCCCTAGGCAAAAGTATTTGTTTCTTCCCACTGGTTTAACAACCATCAGCAGCAACATGTTTCCTTTCATTAGCTTCAAAAAAATCCTAAGAGGGGGCTGGAAATATAGCTCAGTGGCACAAGATCCTGCCTGGCACGTGCAAGGTCCTGAGCTTGATTCCCAGTGTATGTGTGTGTGGGAATCCTAAGATGTATTTAGCCATAGCTTCCATCCCTCAAGAGCTGAAATAAATAAATCTTCATTTAACATTGGAATTTCACTAGTGAAGAAAAAATCCTGTTGCTTTTTTCACCATGGGCATGTGTTCCTGCCTTTTGTAATGTGATTAGTGTTCACAGACCACCGGTTCACATTTTATTCCTATTCTTGTTAAGAAGTGCATGACCTCATTTCATTTGGGATGAAACTACCGCGAGCTACTTCCTGAAGATTAAGTGAAAGGTGAGCATCTTAAAGAAGAATTAAAACTTTTAGCACAGTCACTCTGGTTTGGGCTGTGAAACTTGCTTTTATTCATTTTTGGAGTTACTCCATGACTTAATCAGCTTGTGTTACTATAGCAAAGTATAGTAGACTCCATGACTTGCATGTTGAAAACACTTCTTACAGTTCTGAAGGCTGGGAAGTCCAGATTTGGCTGCTGGCTGCACAGTTCCTAGGGAAGGTCTTGTCTTTGCAGACAACCATTTTATTGTAAGGAGAGAAAAAAGAATGTTAGGGAGCTTTCTTGTAAGGGTACTAATCTTATCATGATGATTCCCCCACCCCCCATGACCTAATTACTTCCCTAAAGCTTCACCTCTTAATAACTTTTTGCTGGGACCTAGAACTTTGGAGGGACTCTGCATTCAATCCATACCACAACTTGTGTATTTATTATTTCATGCTATTCAACTGGAAGATGAAGATTTCAAAGTCCTTTTCAATGAAAACCTGGCCTGGGAAGCACTCAAATGCTCATCTTTTAGATGTTTCCTCAAACACCTGGAAATTCTCTCATGATCCATGAAGTCTAGAAGGACTGCCGTTTGTGATTGGTGATCTGCAGGGACTTATAAAATAAACTTTGTAGTGAAGAAGTTACCAAGATCCTACATAAAAAGATAGATAGATAGATAGATAGATAGATAGATAGATAGATAGCTGATAGATAGATACCACGTACGTGCAATAAAAACCAACCATAGACATAAGTTTGGGCATGCCACTTTAAGAGAGGGATGGAGGGTGAAAATATCAGTCCACTAAATGATGGGGAACCATGTTCAGACTCCTTTGTGTTTCCAACAGAGACATGGTTGTTAGGTTGGGCTTTTGTGTTTGGCTCTCTAGACTTGTAGGTTATAGAGTTAGAGTAATATTCTTTCTGTAAAATTTACCTTATAGTTATTTGGAAAACTCTCGTTGGCTGTTTTTGCCTTAGAGTTGGTTCTCTTTATTTTGGACTAGAATTACATCACTAAGTGTTCTGATTTGACCAAAGGGACTCTCGCCATGATTCTTAACATAAGGAAAGGAAAATGACTGTGCCACATTTGGGCTTTCTGAAGGTCTTTGTTTTTTTCTCTGAGTTTAGGGAGCAAAGTCCCAAACTCTTCTTTGTTGTCATGCGCAAGAAAATTTCCAGCACAGAGGCCCTTCAGTGATACTGGTCTATAACCTATGCACTCAGGGAGGAGATTTTGTCTGTAACTAAAAAAGTCAACTTCCATATATATGAGAGGCAGTTTCTGAACTTTTGGGCATCCTCTACTCCCTTTACAAACAAACAAACAAGTAAATGAACAAACAAACAACAATAGCTGGTGAAGTTATGCTGCTCCCTGATTGTCTTTCAGCCCTTCCTAAAATCTATGGCATCCTTTTATTTTTTTATTTTTTTAAACATTGTAACCCTACTTTTTTTTTTAAAAAGAATTATTTTATTTTATTTTATTTATTTATTTATTTATTTATTTTTTATTTTTCTTGTTTCAGAACTTTTGTCTGTTTATTTATTTCTTTTTTATGGGTAGCTCAGCCTGCCCTAAGGGCAGGGCTGGCGCAGCATGTGGTGCCAGGGATCGAACTGTGGTCTCTGCAGCTGCCTAAACTTTCCTAAGCAGGCCCTTTAGACCACCGAGCCATCCTGCCAGGCCCTATGGCATCCTTTTATGAAGCTCACTTTGTTTGTTTGTTTCTTTTGTGGCCAGCTCAGCCCACTCTTGGAGTGAGGCTGGTGTGGAACATGGATTGGTGGGGGAGGGGGTTTGAACTACTGCGGTCCCTGTGCTTGCCTAAGCTGGAGCTTCAGCCTGCTGAGCCATCTTGCCAGCCCCAAACTCATAGTTTGAGCCAATCATCTGTTGTTTTGCTCCTGATTGAAAGCAGATCTCCTGAGGCAAACCCTCAAGGCTTCGTGTGGAGAAGGTGGATACCAACTCTTCACTCTGGTCAGCAGCCCTCTTGGACCTGATGCGCTGAGGAAGGCAGCTGCCTGCTTGAAC
>PVJA010022178.1:0-34610 GCA_004027025.1 Myocastor coypus
AGCCGGGCGTGGTGGCACACGCCTGTAATCCCAGCACTTGGGAGGCTGAGGCAGGAGGATCGGTGCGAGTTCGAGACCAGCCTGGGCTACAAAAGTGAGCTCAAGGCTAGCCTGAACTGCATAGTGAGACCCTGCCTCAAAAAAAAAAAAAAAAAAAAAAAAAAAAAAAAAAAAAAAAAAAAAAAAAAAAAAAAAAAAAAAAAAAAAAAAAAAAAAAAAAAAAAAAAAAAAAAAAAAAAAAAAAAAAAAAAAAAAAATAAAGCAAGCCAAATTAAGACAGAGACAACATGCCTGTAGTCTTAACCTGAGGTATTATACATTCAGTTGTTCAAGCAATAATACAAAAAGCTTTGAGAGATTTGAAATAATGAGGGGACAGTGAAGTGTGGAGTTATTGTTACTGCTAGGAACGGGGAAAATCAAAGTAGTTTTTCTGCTCTCGCTGACAAACCATGCCATACACTACTTCTGGCACCGCATGTGTCTGTGGTGTTTTAAAATTGTTTTAGTTTCTTTCTTTCTTTCTTTCTTTCTTTCTTTCTTTCTTTCTTTCTTTCTTTCTTTCTTTCTTTCTTCTTCTTTTCTTTTTTTTTCTTACTGATTGGGAGGTTTTAGTGGTCTGGAGAGAAGAATAAACCAGCCACACCTCAAGTGCTCTACCTCAAGATTTTGTTATTCAAGCCTAATCCAGAGCAAGACCCTGACACTCTTCAATTCTTTTAAGATATAAGGAAAGACTGGGAATCTGCAAAGAAAAATCTCAGGATCTTGCACTTGCCAGGCAGGCATTTGTGTGCCTGAGCTATCTCCCAGGCCCTTGTTTTATTTTATTTTTTATTTTTTGCAATCAATTTTATTTATTTTTTTATATTTAGACAGTTTCAAAACATGTTAGTAGGACAGCCACAATACTTGATACAAACCATATTGTTGTCTTCATAGTAGTTGTTCAGAGTACAAGATGTAGACATGATAACTCTTCTAAATACTATTGGTACAAATATTTCTTCTCATGGAACTAAGAGAAAGTAGTTGTATACATAGAGCAGAGTTGGTTATTGGTAGACCTGGCAATGTCAGAAGCTGTTGACTTGAGCCTTTTCTAGCTGAGCATACTAATCTGGCTTTACGTTTTATGCTTCATGGTTAAACTTTTCTGCTGGGTGGTTAAGGCCAAGTTGAAGCAAGACCTATATAACAAAACATGTAATTTTTATATCTGACAAGGTCGGTAAAATCCCCTCAGGATTTACCTTGAAACCATGTACAGCATTGTGTAGAACTTTTGTCAGTGTCAGCTATCTGGATGAGTCACGGCCATTGCTTGACCTATTTGCTCTCTGTGGAAACCTGAGAAAATGTTTTCCCTCTAGGGGACTCTTCTTAGGCACACGATACATCCTCAGTTCCTTTCCTGTGTGGCCTCAAAATCTCCTTGAACAGAAAATTTGGGACATCACTGAGTTTTAGGATGTTACAGTACACCGTCTCTTATGTCCTGAGTCCTCACTAACCTTGAAGGGCTAGAGCCAAAATATTGACTCACCTTGTAGCTCTTCTTTTTCTCTAATTTTCGGTCTGCAAACTTAGGTTCTTAACCTTCCAGAAGAGAAGCTTAGTGATACTATTATTCTGTAACATAGGTACTTGGACTTATCACTGTCTTCCTAAATGTTAAGTGCTCTAGACTTAACATGGAACTGATATTTTCCATCAGTCATTGGCATGTTAATAAGTCTGTATAATGTGATTTAAAAAAGTTATGCTTTTTTTTTTGCACAGAAATTTAGAAATCTAAGCACATACAAAATTATAGCATGTTGAACCTATGGCATTTTTCCTTGTCTCCTTTTCTCTTTAATTACCCTTTCTTGTTTTCTTAGAAAACAAACATTCACTTGAGAGAGAGTATAGCAATAATTGCAATTACATTAGAAGCAGCACACATCTAGAAAGCCCCGTTTTAATTTAAAGAGGAAAAAAATACAGTATTTCAAAGCAAGATAGTAGCAAGTTAACAATAGTTAGTACGTTGCACATTGTTAACTTCAAAATAGTTGCTCAGATTACAATATACAGGTATTCAAAATTGAACAAACAATGTAAGCACAACCTGTACTTTTCAGTGAGCCAATAGTGAATAGTAGTATACGGTGGGCCAAATAGCTCAGTGCATTAAAGTGCCTATAAGCAGGTGCATGGGCCAGCGGTTTGATTTCCAGGGGCCTGCCGTACTGGGCCTGCCCCTGGGGCACACTGAGATGGCAATTGAGACTGGGTGGGGTGGTGTATAATTCCAGCTCTTGGGAGGCTGTAAACAGTCAGATCACTATGAGTCCTGAGATCCTGAACACCCTGTAGACCCTTCCCTAAAGAAAAAGATGTTAGTAGTATAATTATTTTAACTATCTTGTATGTGTTTCTGTATTTGTGTGAATATCTATCTATCTATCTATCTATCTATCTATCTATCTATCTATCTATTCCCATACTTCTTTTGCGCCATCCCACTTTTTTCTTCTGCACAGTTTCTTTCCCTTGAAAAATATCTATTACATATTTTATATCTTCTTTATTCTTTGAGTTTCTTGCACTAGGGAGACAATACAATATTTACACATGCAGTTCTGATTTACTTCACTTATGAACATGGTTTTCTAGGCTGCATCCATTTATTTGTCCTTTATAACTATATATAAAAATAACACATCCTTCTTCTTTTGTTCCTTGGTTGAAGGGCATTTGGGTTATTTCCAAGATTTAGATATTACAAATTGTGCTGCTATAAACAGGAATGCATATATGTTGCTATGGTATGGTGTTTTCAATTCTTTTAGTAAGATACCCAACAAGGGAATAGCTGGGTCAAATGAGATGCCCAGTCTTCCATCTTTTAAGGAATCTTCACACTGATTTCTACAGTGGTTGCACCAGGCTGCACTCCTACCAGCAGTGGGGAGGGTCCTTTTTTCCCTATTACCCCTTCAAAATTTGTTATTGGTAGATTTCTTGATGAGGGCCATTCTTTCTGAGATGATGTGGAATCTCAGTTTTTTTTTTTTTTTTTTTTGGCTTTTTGAGACAGGGTCTCACTATGCAGTTCAGGCTGGCCTTGAACTCACTTTTGTAGCCCAGGCTGGTCTCGAACTCACACCGATCCTCCTGCCTCAGCCTCCCAAGTGCTGGGATCAGTGTTGTTTTAATTTGCATTTGTCGAGTCATCAATGATGTTGAACAGTTTTTCCTGTTTTTGCTATTTGTATTTCTTCATATGAGAAGTAATAATTCATTGCAGATGTCCATTTTTGGATTGGGTCTTTGAATTTGGGAGCCTGACTTTTTTTCAGTTTTTTATATGTTCTAGAACATGTGCAGTCCTTTGTCTGAAGGATAGTTGGCTAAATTTTTTCCCCAATTAGTCAATTGTCTTTTGATTCTGTTGGTGATTTCTTTAGATGTGCAAAAAACTTTTTAATAAGATGAGATCCCAGTTGTTGATACTGGTACAGTGCATTTTTTTTTCCAGAAACTTTTTCCTAGCCCTGTATCTTCAAGATTTCTACCTACTTTCTCTTCCAGTAGATTTAGTGTTTCTGTTCTAATATTTAGATCTTTAGGGCCAGAGTGATAGCTCAGTGGCTTAAGCACCTGCCTGGTTTGATCCTGGTCCCACAAAAAAAGTAAACTTAATATTTTTATCTTTGATCTATTTTGACTTTAGCATGTGATGACAGGTAAAGGTTTAGTTTTAATCATCACCATGTGGAAAATTTTCCAGCAACATGTTTAAAGAGGATGTCTTTCTTCTGGTGAACATGTTTGGACCCTTTGTCAAAGATAAGGTGGTTGAATGTGTTTGTAGTTGTCTGCATTTTCTAACCAGCTCCTCTGATCCTCAAGTATAGCTTTTTTTTTGGAAGTACCATGTTAATTATTTTACAGTAGCTTTGTAATAATTTCATGTTAGTAATTTTGATGCCTTTTGTCTTGCCTTTGTTGCTCAGGATTATGTTTGTTTTCCTAAGTCTCTCTCTCTCTCCCTCCCCCCTCTCTTTCTTATTATATTTTTAAGAGTAAAAATAGCAGAAACAGAAACAGAAAACAGTGATAAGAGTACATATAGTACAGAATTTCAAAACAAGAAAAATTTAAGAATGGTTGCATTACATATTTTCATTATCAAGTTAGCATAGATCAACAGACATTGGTATGTAAGACTGATCAAACAATTAAACATTAACACTTTCAATAAACATTAATTGTTCTTATTTTTTTAACTCTTCCAATTGCAATTTGTATTCAAGTCACTCTTCTAAAAAAAAAATTATAAAGGTTGGGACTGCAGATAATGCAAGGTCCTGAGATTGATTTCTGGTGCTACCCAAAATTTATTTATTTCTTCTTTTGGGTCCTTAAAGTAGGGATACTGTATGATTTTTGCATATATAGGTCTGATTTATTTCACTTAGGAGTGTACGTTCAAGATACATCCATTTATATATGAGGTCTTCTAGTTTGTCATTCTTTATAGCTGAATAGTATCCCATTTTATGAAAATACCGTATCTTTTTCTACCAATCTTCAGATCCTAGGTCTCTTCTGATTACAAATGAATTTTAGTAATGTTTTATGTACATCTGTGAGTTATGCCAATGGTATTTTGATTGGGATTATGTAAGTCTGTATAACAGTTTTGATGTATAGCCAGTTTCACAATGTTATTTCTTCCTAACCAGGAGTAAGAGATATCTTTCCATTTTCTAATATTCTCTTCAATCTCCTTTTTCACAATACTATAACTTTCAACGTATTTTACCTTCTATGTTAAATTGATTTCTAAGTATTTCACTTCTTGGTTTGCTACTGTGAAGGGTGTGTTTTCCCTAATTGCTCTCTCAGTAATTTTGTTGCTTCTGTACAGTAATGGTATTGGCTTTTGAATGTAGACTTTATATTATTGAATTTGCTTATTCTAGAAGTGTTATGATGGAGTTCTTGGGGTCTTCTATGTAGTGTATCATGTCAGTGATGATAATTTAACTTTTTCCTTTCCTATCCTTTATCCATTTATTTCTCTCTTTTCTAATCTGTCTAATTTTTCTAAGACTATATTGGATATGAGTGGTGATAGTGGACTTCCCGTATTTTGTTGATTTTAGAGTGAAAACATAATGATTATAACATTATAACTATATAATGGTTAGATGTCCCTGCAAAGCCTCATACAGTCATGAGGTGGGTATTAGAGTTTATGTTTGATTCATGATCCAGTGTGGGGATTATAGGTATGAGCGCTTCATCTGCCTGGAGCAGGTAGCTTGCAGACAGTATAAGATAGGCAAAGAGGTTTGCTTGCTGTTACTGCTCCTCCCTTCTTAGTGTTGCTACCTTTGGCATTTTCAACTTCTTGAATTGTTGCCCTCTGCTGTGTGTCACTTTGCCTTGGAGCCAGTCGAGTACAGACTGAATCCTCCACAAACTGAGCTAAATAAACCTTTCCTTCCTTAATTCTGGGGCATTATGTATTTTGTCTCAGCAATGAGAGATAAGTAACCAAGACAGAAACTTTCAGTTTTTTTTCTTTTCATTTAATATGATGTTGGCTATTGCTTTGTTATGGATGGTTTTATCAGATTGAGGTAAAGACCCACTTATTATGATTTTCTGTAGGAATTTATCATAAATGAGTGTTGAAATTTATCAAAGGTTTGTCTGCGTATATTGAGATGATGACGATGTAGTTTTTGTCTTTGGCTCTGTTGACATGATGTATTATGTTTATTGATTTGCATATGCTGAACTGTCCCTGCATTCCTGGGATGAATACATATCTGTGGCTTTTGACTATAATAGAGAAATTAGTGCTCTGATGAATCTAAGATTGACATCCTATAATTTACCTCTCATACTATCTCTCTGGAGATAGCATCAAATCCCATAGGATGAGGGCTTAGTCCCATAAAACTGTTCGTACTTCTGTTGGCAATCATCACCCTTCAGCTAAGACCTGCATTTCTGACCAGCTGAACATAAATTGGAGTTCTTATAATCCCTTCTTAAGGTTCCACTAATTTGTTGAAGCAGCTCACAGATTTAGGGAAATAATATATTTAATTAATTTGTTATAAGAGATATTACAGAGGAGATAGATGAATAGCCAGATAGAAGAGCTATAGGTGACAGGGGGCCAGGGAGATAGCTCAGGGGCGTAAGTGCTTGCCTGGCAATTGCAAGGTCCTGAGTTCCATACCCGGTTCCAAAAACAAAACAAAAAAAAGAGCTATTGGTGACAATATGTGGAAAAGGTGGGTGAAGAGCTTCTAGGTTCTCTCATGCCTGCTATCTACTCAGCAATTAGAAACTCCCTGGATTCTGTCATTTGGTTTTTGCTGGAGGCATTATTACTACTTAGGCCTAATCACCAACTCTACCTTCAGTCCATTTCCTCTCCCTTGAAGTTGAGGGTAGAACTGAAACCTTCTATCCTTAAGTATTTAATGGTGGGTTTATTGGCCTCCAGTTCCTCAGCTTGAGGCTATTGAGGAGCACTAGCTGCTAGTTATCCCTTCCAGCATTCCAAAAGTCACATATCACTTTGTTAGTTTCAAGTATTTTAGGAGCTGTTCTCCAGGAAGCAAAGGCAAATTTATATTTCTTGTTATAGCACAGTATCACAGTAACATGGATTTAGTGTTATGTAGAAATAGGAATAGCAATAGATTTTCAAAAGCTTTCTACACTGTGCTGAAAGGCAGTTTTTGCTTTTGCTGTTGGAAATCAAGATCTTATGTGGGTTGAACATGAAATTTCAAAAGTTCATGTTAGTGACTATCAACTCTGAAAGGATTCAGCTTTTACAGAAGACTTAAATTCACCATCTGTAGTCAGCATTAAGAAGCATGCTTATTGACCTTTCT
Source organism: Myocastor coypus (assembly GCA_004027025.1). Lineage (NCBI taxonomy): Eukaryota > Metazoa > Chordata > Mammalia > Rodentia > Myocastoridae > Myocastor > Myocastor coypus. The sequence goes on from PVJA010022178.1 coordinate 6,918, forward strand.
ATTTCAAGTCAATCACATAAGAAACCTTTTGATGGTAATGTACAAACCCATCAATTTAAACAGAGCTCCTTCTTTGAAGAAAGTGATAAAGAATCAATAATCTCCCACTCTCTGAGCTCTGATTCTACAAAGCTTTTCATAAGTGTGATACTTTTACTAGTGTAAATGCTTTGAATTTTTTTTTTGTTATACAATTTTTTTATTTGCTGTTATGGCATTTGGGCTAAGTATCACCTTTAGCTATAATTATGGATCCAGTTTTACAACTTACCTCACTCTTGCTTAGGAGAAGACAAGTAATCAGTTGTTCTCTTAAGCTCCTTATCAGTCTAATATAAATTTTCAAGTGCCTGACTCAGAGATAATCTTTTGTGAGGCATCCATTTCAGGTTATTAAAATCATTAATCTTCTGGTTCATAAGTACTGATTTTAAAATAGATTGGTAATTTGGATCTTTTCATTCATGGTTTTTAGAGAGATTAATAATTAAAATATGTTTAAAAAGCATAGAGTAATTACATCAGAAAATTTAGTTCAAATATCGGGGGTAGACCCATAAAAATTTTCAACATGTTGTTAATTTTTAAAGAAGAATTGTTATACTTTTGTTTTACACTTCTACTTGTTATTTCTTTTCTCCGGACAAAGAACACATCAAGTTGTAATATTTGCTGAAAATTCGGTTTAATCTTGTAAATGCCTCTTTTTATCCAAAAAGTATTATAAAATATCTGATTAAAGTTATTTTGCTGGCTAGTGGTCATACTTCCCTATACAGTGAAAGACTGCAAGAAAGAAAAGCAATAGTTCTGTCATTCTTGACCTAGAGAAGTAGCCAAGAAGTCAGCTTTGTATAGCTGTATCATCATGGGTCTTGGTATGCAATCAGGTGACTGAAGGCACCAATCCTCAACCAGGAAAGTATCAGGAGTACACTGGGCTAATGGACTTGGCCCACAAAGTTCAACCTCCTTACAACCCTAGAAAATAGCTTTACCTGAGTGGCTTTGCCCAGGAGGTACCTGGGATGCAGCCAGCTGATCCTAGCCATCCTCTTGCAGCCTCAAGAAGCAACAGAGCCTATTTTCACTAGTTTGACCTGCAGCAACAGTAAGGTGCCTACACTCGCAGTGAGGTGGATTATGCTCAGAACTGTCACTGAAACACCCTGCCTAGAAGAGCTGTGTTGTACAACCTCTACAGTGGGGGACACTGAGCCATCTGTAGGCATCACTAACATGGACTATGGCTCAAGAAGGTACATAGACACCACACTGAAGCATCCATCTGGAAATAGAGATAAAGAAGCCATTCTAGTCTGGACTGTAGGTCATGCCTCTAGGAGAAAGTCTTGCTATGAAAGGCACTCATTAAAATTTTAGAAGCCATTCACCTGCTAGATGCACAAAAACCAACATGTAGATACTGAAGTATGAAAAACTAGGTAACATTAAGCCTCCAAAGGAGCACAAATATTCTCTGGCAACAGAATCCAATGAAAAGTATATTCATGAAATTCCTAAGAAATAATTCAAAATACAGAAACTTAATGAGATACAAAATTTGCAGACAGCTAATTCATGAAATTAGGAAGATAATTCATGATATGAATGACAGATTCTTCTAAGAGGTAGGGATTATAAAGAACACCAGGAAGTTTGAAGCTTTAGTTCTGAAAAAAATGAAATAGAAGTACAGTGGATTTCTCAACAACAGAAGAGATCAAACAGAAGAAAGAATTTCTATGCTTTAAAACAAGTCTTTTGAAATAATGAAGTCAGATCAAAATTTTTAAATAAAAAGAATAACTAGATTTTGAAACAGTTTACTACAAATGATCATAGCAGTTGTTGAAAAGGTACTAGTTTATAATGTGCTTCATTGAACTATTAAAATAGGCTTTTATACTGTTGAAGGTGTTTGCAATCCTCAGTTGATTATTTTCACTAGGTTTTAAGGGAATTGACAAAATAAGTGATTATTCAGCATTTCCAAAGTCAGCAGAATAGTGATCTTTAAAGGCATTATGTGAAAAAACAGAACTGCTGCCTGAATTGTTTGTAAACCTAAGTAAACCTGAGTGGTGATTTAGAGTGGAACAGAAGGTACTGTTTCCTTGGGCGTGTGTGTGTGTATGATAATATTATACATATAGGATAATTACATATATGCATATATATTTTTCTCAATGTACTTTTCCCTTCTTATTAACTAAGACAACTTGTATTTTCCTAGCACTAAAGTTAATGCTCATGAGTTTAGTGTTCCACAGAAGATATATTTGGGAGCAAAGCATTAATATATTTTTTATTTTCACAAGTCTGCCTAAATTATATTTGAAGAGTATTTTATCATTATTTCCAGAATTTAGGAATACTTTCCAATGGTATCTTTTTAATTACATAGTCTGTCACATATAGTTAGATGAAGACATTTATTCATTTATTCACAAAATTACTACCTACATTTTCATCTGTGGAAATGCATTTTCCCTGAGCCACAGCTGCTTTTTGATTTCTAATGACTCAAGTAAATTGATAAATGATAGGCTTACTACTTTGCTGTACCTCATTAAATATTCTTCAGTTAAAAGGCCCAGGAATATCTGCAATCTCTAGATTTGATTATACACTGATTTTTAAATGATCTTTAAAAAAATTACATGAAGCTATAAATTTTTTTCGTTAGTTTAAAAAAAAACTATATAACTTAAAACTGACAAGACAACCTGAAACTTGTCTACAGAAACAACTAGGCCACATAACTATCTCTAAATATTCCATGGCTTATGATAAATAGTTGATTGTCCTTCTTAATGTATACTTGTTAGCCTGTGTCATGGGCAGTAAATGATGTTTGCTTGAGATCAGATTCAGGAGTCTTGGTTTGGAACTGCTAGAAGATTCCCCGAGAGCCTACCTGCACATGAGAAATGCATCCTTGATGTGACCTCTAACTTCCTATTGCCTCTTATCACTGTAGGAAGAAGATACGAAGTATGACCTATGGAAAGGGCTAGAGGGTAGAGAAAGGAATAGGCTCTAAAGTGTCGTCGGCCCAGATCCCTGTGTGGGCTCCTGTGTACCCATCCTCTTGTGGAAGCCCAGATTTGCCTTTGGAGTGCTCTTTCCTGCAGTGATGGCTTTAGTAATGATCTGGGCATATGCAATCATGGTTTAGGAATGATCAGCACAGCATGGGACAGATGATAAAGGGGCAGAATTCAACAACACCTAGCTGTGAGGTTCAGGAGAAGGGTAGCAATCTGAGTATACCAGCATCTGCTCCTTGGTTAGAGGCCTAGCTTTGATGTTGTCTTGCAGTTGCCAGACTACCAGAGGGACTTAAGATGCAAACATCTCAACCTTCAGAAAACACCTTTGCCTGGAATATATATTGCATATCCCATGATCTAAGGAGTGAGGCCCTAAGACTTCTGCCTGCTAATTTTATGTACAAATAAGGCAATGTGTAATGATGTATTTTCTGTGAATACTATTACATTTTTTAAAAAATGTATTTAGTACAGGGTCTTCAAGGTCTCACTATACAGATCAGACTCATACTGATCCTCCTATTTTTAGTTGTCCTCCGAAAGCCTCATGCGGTCATGGAGTAGGGACTTCTAGAGTTTGAGACTTGACTCATCAGGCACTGGGATTGTGTGTTTTAGTACTGATGAGATCATGGGTCTGAGTACTGCTGGGATTTATAGGTGTGGTCTGAGGCAGATAGGCTAAGGCAGAGAGCCTGATATAATTTAAAGAAAGAGAGACAGACTCAGGCTGTTGCTCTCTGCTGCCCTGGTTATTCTGTTGCCTTTGTCCCCCTTGTTGCTGTTCTGCCACCATGAATTCCTGCTCTCTGCCATATGCCCCTCAGCCTTGCAGCCAGCCAAATAGGGACTGCAACCTCCAGTAACTGTGAGCTAAATAAACCTTTCCTTCCTTCATTTTGGGTGCTGAGTGTTTGTCCCAGCAATGAGAGAAAGGTAACTAAGACATCCAGATATTTTTTCTATTCTTCTCTCTTTTTTTTTCTTTTTCTCTTCTTTAGTCGTGTGTGTGTGTGTGTGTGTGTGTGTGTGTGTGTGTGTGTGTGTGTTTGTGCATAAATGTTATAAATAAATGTAACCTTTTCTCCTCAGGTCTCTGAACATTCTTTTTTTCCAGTACCAGGGATCAAACTCAGAACCTTGTGCTTGCCAGGCAGGTGCTTTTGCTGCTGAGCTATATCCCTGGCCTGATATGTATTCTATTATATGAAATGAAATATTGTTATATTTTTAGACCACCAAATAAAATACATTAAGATCTTTAAACTAAGTTGTTTTAATGTTATAACTTAGTAAAGGTAAAGATGTAAGCTAATCATGCTATTTTTGTGGCACTCATATGCCTAGCATAAGTTCATCATTAAAAGAGAAGTGATGAACAAATCCCATTGACAATGTGAACAACCATTTAATTTAATATGTATTATTAAATTTTTCAGAATTTCTGAGGAATTTCATACGTAATGAGAAAAATATACGTGAATATATGAATAATGGCGTAATTTTCTTGAACTCTGATTAAATAAATACTTAAATAATATGTACTGAAATGGAAATGTTTTCTTCAGTTTTTAAGTTAGTCATTGATTATTGTCCAAAAATTATGTTTCATAATCTTGTTTTTATTGTATTAGTGCTAAGATAGTGTATTTCCTTATGGGATTGACTGCTTTATTTAAATTAAATTGTTGTGTGTGTGTTACAATATCAGATATTTTTCATTTTCCTTAAGCATTCTAGTAAGCAGTTGAAAAACAATGCAATTTTATTTTCTTTTGTATAATAACTTGAGGCATTGTCTGGGAAATTAGTCAAATTTCCTCGCTTACTGGAATGTAGAAATAATCCTCCAGTTGAAATGCTGATTGGAAAAATACAGGCAACTAGAATATCTATATGGGAAAAGGGCAACAGATACTGAATTCTGAACTTAAAAGTTTTACATGTTTAGAAATTAGTGAGTTTTGCAAGTCCCTGCTCTATTTCTGCCTTTTCTTTAAGCCCTATCACTGCTGTTTTTCCCCCAGAGGTTCAGCTGTACGTGCTTACTCCCATACCACTCCAGGGTAACTGGTTTTCCTGTAGCTCTAGGGAAGGAGGATTTTTGTGTAACTGCTGCTGTATTGAAAGTAAGATAGAATGAAGATGTTTGAAAACTGCTCAAGGGGATTTAGAAAAAAGACCTGCTGGTACTGCTATGTTTCTGTTCTGTTTGACACAAAAGAACTACTAAGGCCCATTAAGACTACAGACGAGAGCAGTGTGACTCTGCCTGTGAGTGGTGGAGCAGTGAAATCATGTTGATCCAGGGTTGGTAGTAGGAAGGGGTCCTATGTCCTGCTCTGGAGAGTGTAGGAATCTTGCATTTAATTCCATGGGTGATGCAAAGCAAGTAAAGTTCTTGAGAGAAGTAAGATAATTAAAGAGTCATTGTATTTTATTTCAGAATTTTTGCTTATATCTATAGCACATAGAATTGGAAAGGAATAAAATAGCAAATAATCTGAAAGTTTGAAGGAAATAGAGCACTTTAACAAGGCAGACTATCTTGGTGAAATGTCCTGTTTAATGCAGACAGCAACCAGATAGCAGCTCTTTGGGTTTTTGAGTACAACTCTCATTTTGTCATTTGGCATGGTCTGAGAGGTCCCCTAGGTAGGATGAACTAAAGCATGGTATAGAGAAATGAATAAAGTATTTTCTGGAACAGAGTATGCTTATGCTTCTGTTGAAAACGTGACAACTTTGGGAGAAGGTAGCCCATCCACAGGAGCGGGTTACTGCTCTTACCATTTGCAGTTAGGTCAATTTTTGGGCTTCTAGTATTCCTGAGAAATTTTGAGTGTGATGGGTCTGAAGGATTAAATTTAGGGAAGGAACTTCAGTTTAACTGAAGGAATGCCAAAATGGAACACTCTGGGTCACTTCTGCTGGGTGCTGGAATTTGCAGACTTCTTAAAAATAAAAATTTTACTTGTGATTACCTGTTTACCTATCTTTTGTTTCTTTTAACCTACTGCAGTTACCCCTGAGACTCAGTATCCTTTATTTTTAAAGAACAGCAGAAGACCCAGCGGTCTTTTTTATTTTATTTCTTATTTTAATTTTTCTATTTTTTAAGGAGAGTACAAATTAGAATTAAAACAAAAAATTACAAATGATATAAGGTTTGCTTAACAGAGTGATACAAATTTCTATAGTATTTATGTAATGCATAGCAGAAATGCACAGTACAGTTGTCCAAACCATCCTACTTATATACATACATAAATCTCTTTCCTTTACTCCCTCTCCTGTTCTTCTCCTCAACTCAGAAATTGTTTCCTGTATTCCCTTTTCCTAGCATGTATTGTACCCTTCAGATTCCATTTTTCTCTTTCAGTTCACATTAGGGAGAATACCATGTGGGCCTGATATATTTCACTTGAGAGTATATTCTGTAGCTACATCCATTTACTGACAAAAGACTCAAATTTATCATGTTTTATAGTGGAATAGTACTGTGTTGTAAACAACCTACATCTTTGTTTTTAAATTTTTTTTTTTAATACTAGATTGGGCTTGTAGTGATTTGCCTGTTTACAGCCTTCCAAGAGCTGGGATTACAGGTACCACCACCATACCCAGTCTCAATTGACATCTCAAGGTGCCCCAGGGGTGGGGCTGACATGGCAGGGCTGGGGATCATACCCCCAGCTCTTGTACCTGTTTGCAGGTGCTTTATTCCACAGAGCTATTTGGCCAGCCCTAATCTGCATCTTCTTTATCTATGGCTTGTCATCCCATGAATGGCTTTTCTCCATCCATAGCTTTTCTCAGAGCCACATCTCTGCTGTTTTTCCCCAGTAGTTCAGCTGTACATGTTTAACTCCACACCACTCCAGCATAACTGGCTTTATGTAGCTCTAAGGAAGGAGGATGTTTGTGTTACTGCTACTGTATTGAAACTGAGATAGAATGAAGATTCTTCAGTTGATGGGCATCTGTGTTGCTTGCAGGATTTAGCTATGATGAATTGTGCTGCTATAAACAATGGTGCACATATATCACAGTGGTATGAGATTTTCACTTCTTCTGAAAAATTCCCAGGAGGGCAATAGCTGGCTTGAGTGGGATCTCCAATCCTAGTTTGTTTGCTTATTTATTTAGGATAGGGTCTACAGGGTCTCACTACACAGATCAGACTTGTAGAGATACTTCTCTTTTCATCCTCCAAAGCGCTGGAATTACACTCCCAGTCTCAATCATTGTCTCAGCAAGCCCTGGGTGTGGGGCCAGCATGGCACTCAGGGGATTGAATCCTGTCCTGTGCTCTGTATAAGCAGGCACTTTAATCAGCTGAGCTATCTGGCCAGCACCCTTATCCTAGCTTTTAATGGAATCTCCATACTGATTTCCACAGTGGTTGTATCAGTCTACACTCCCATCAGCAGTACAAAAGGATTCTCTTTTTTTCCACAGCCTCTCTAGTATTTGCTATTGGCTGATTTCTTGATTTTAGTCATTCTTTCTGGGGTAAGATGGAATTTCAGTGTTATTTTAATTTGCATTTCTTCAATGACTATTGATGTCGAACATTTTTTTCATATATTTACTTGCCATTTGTGTTTCTTCCTCTGAGCAGTGTATATTCATCTCATTCTGTCTTTCTGTAACTACTTAAGGTTGAGAAGGGTCATTCATCTTCCCTACCCTGGAACCGTAAGTCTTGTCCTGACTAATCTAAAGAAGACATAGGAAGATGGTTTTGTTATTTGGTAAAGGATCCTTTTTGATAGTCTGGAAAAGAGCACAAAGATATTAGTAAGTCGTTGACACTTAAACTTATTTTTATAACCTGATTAAACAGGCCGAGGCCAGAAGTGAATGGTATGATATTGATGAGTAGTGGTTCCAAAAATGGGGTAAGTCAGTAATACTTGGCATAGGACTTTTGTCTTTAATATGAACTGCTATTTATTTTGAGGTGCTTTCCCAAATAGGAATGGAGTTTAAGAGCACACAGATTCTGTTTTCTATATGGAACTTAGTGCCTTTTCACTTTGATTATAACAGTGATTTATTTATTTATATTTATTTATTTATTTATTTATTTATTTATTTATTTTGTCTTTTTGAGACAGGGTCTCGCTATGCAGTTCAGGCTGGCCTTGAGCTCACTTTTGTAGCCCAGGCTGGTCTCGAACTTGCATCTATCCTCCTGCCTAAGCCTCCCAAGTGCTGGGATTACAGGCGTGAGCCACCACGCCCGGCTATAACAGTGATTTAAATAAAAATACTTAAAACAACTTAAAACAGTGTAAAACACTAACTAAACTTTTTTTGATCTTTAGTCTATCAAAATTTTTCTTCTAAGGCTTTTTTTTTTGTATACCTGAAGACATTTTATAGTGATTGACCTGAGATAATATAAATTCTGAAGTAGATAGATAACACAAAGTTTATAATATAAAAGCAATGATGACTAGAAGCTAGAATATTTGACTGCTGTTTTTATTTTATAAGTACACCACTAAAAGAAGCTAGGAGGTCAAGAAAGTGAAAGTGCATGCAACATAATGAGAATGCACTGTGAGAGGCAGAGAGATACGTGTTTGGCATAGTTAGTGAGACTTATAATCAAAACTTTTTTCATGGTTATAAGTTATTGCAGCCGAGACTATGGGTTGGTGCAGTATTTGGTGTCAACTTTTTGTATTAAGCCTAAATTCTAATTTAATATTGTTATGCTCTCTCTCTCCATATGTGCGTGTGTGTATATGATCAATGTAAAACTGTGCTTATATTTCCCTACTGAGTGTTTGAGAGCAAGTTAAAGTGAGAGATGTGTTACTTAAAATTAATATTTCTGTCGGTATATTTGTCAAAGTTAGTATTGCTTTATCTGGATCATTGTTTGAGCCATGGACAGACAGAGCCACCTAGCTCTTCTAGTTCTTTTTTTTTTTTTTCTTTTTCCTGTAGAAGTTGCATCATCTGCTAGAATTCCTAATGGTCATGGCTTGATCATATAGCCTCCCCTGGAAGCATGGGGAACATATCCATAATTTTGTGACCCTCCTTGTAGCACAGTGTACACTGGTTGATTCCTGTCATCTGGAATCTGACTATTTCCCTTTTAGGAGATCTGAAAACTTGCTAGAGCTACTGCATTCTTTTAGAGGATTCATATCACATCCTGGATCCTGGCTTACTTTTGAGGACAGAAACTAAAATATTGGCTTTACTTTAAGCCAGGTTCCTATGGTCTCCAAGCTTTAGTTGATGAACATCTGGAAGATCATTTACATCAGTATTAAAATAGAAACAGATTTACTTGTCATAATCTTACCTGGATGTCTCTGGATGAGGTTTTATTATTTATTATTTGCACTAAGTATTTAAATTTTTGTGTGTTAATCAGTTTTATTGAATTATAAAATATTAAATCATATATACTTTTTCCTAAGTATGATTTTTAAATTTAAAGTACCTTTGAAGTTCAATGTATTTGTATTTGACAGTTTATTAATATCCAGTCTTTGCTCATTATGCCACTGTTTTAACTGTATTTATAAGGCACATCTAAATGTCATAATGTAAGTATATAACAATCATAAAATAAATCTGCCATCATAGATCAGTTTATTCTGAAGAGTATCAGTGTGATTAAAATACTTTTTAAGTTCTGTATCCTGAGGGCCAATGCATTTGATATTCAGAAATATATTCAGTATACTGTGAAGTTAGTGACAATTAGCATCACAGCCATATAATCCTTAACAGTTTTTTCTATTGTAATGATACTGATGAGAATATAGAACATCAGACCTCTTACAAGTTTGAAAAATAGGATTAGTAACTAATTAGACTTGCTACCCACTCACCATATGAATATATTTGTCATTTATGCAGTAACAAAATGTTTGTTCAATCAAAGCCAGTAAGTGTAGATCAAGTTTTAAACGGTAGGACCACATTTAAAGGGATGCTAAACATTTCTGTCATTTTATATGTCAAAAGTTCTAAAGTGATACATATTATGTAAAAGAGAACACTTAGCATATATTAAATTTTATTTTATTTTTTTTTTTGTCTTTTTTGAGACAGGGTCTCACTATGCAGTTCAGGCTGGCCTTGAGCTCACTTTTGTAGCCCAGGCTGGTCTCAAACTCACAGCGATCCTCCTGCCTCAGCCTCCCGAGTGCTGGGATTACAGGCGTGCGCCACCACGCCCGGCACATATATTAAATTTTAAAGTTTGATTTTGTAGCATATTTTAGATGCTATAGATGGAGTATATTGTTATATTATCATTAAGATCTTTAGATGGATTATACAACTGCAGTCCCATATACATAAGGCCTGTTATAAAATAAGACAGCAGCTATTTTTCTAACAACTCAAAACCAAACTATGGAAATGTTTTATAAGCCAACTTTTAAGTAATAACTAACTTTTAAAACTCAGTTTCTTCAGTAACCAAGTGCTAACAATGGAAAATTCAAGAAATTGTCATAGTGAAATATAAAAATCTATGTTTTAAATCTGGCTTTTTTTTTTTTTTTTGTGGTATCAGGGGTTCAACTCAGGACTCTGGGCTTGCCAGGCAAGCACTTACTCCTCTGAACTATCTTTCTGGTGTTTTTGTAAATGTATATAACAACATTTTAATATCTTAAGAAAAAATAGCTGTAGACATAGAAAACCTTTCAATTATGACTAACTTTATTGTATATAATTTTTAAAAGTTGTTTTTGTATAAAATTATATGTGAGAAATTTAAGTCAATTTAAGAAAGCAGTCTTAAATATTTCTATATGAAGTCTATAGAAACAATCAAATATTTCATCTTTTTATAAATCTTCATAAGCCATATTTGAACTTTTATTTGGCAATGGATGACTTGAATATTGTTTTGCACTTTTATAAGTATTAATCTGGTTTATATTTATATATCTTTCATTTTAGCCATTACTTTAGCTGACTCATGAGAGCTAAAGGATAGCATTGCTAACGTTCTCCAGTGATATATTTAAGGCTTATAACCAATAAACATCAGAAAGGGAATGGCAGCTAAAAGTCATTGCATGAGATTTTTGTTTTGCTTTTACTATGAAACTAAATTTGAGGCCTTATATTTTTATTTTTTAATGAACTACAGGGAAAAATAACCTTTGAGAACCTGCCATCTTAAATCCATCCCTAGTTTATCTAAAATCCTGTAAAGGTGACAGTTTTGGGATAGGCATTGAATTACTTATAACTCAGTGCTATGTACTATATATGCTATGTGCTATGCACTTGTTGTTTCTTTTTTGGAAATAGAGAGAAAGAAAAAAAGAGAAAAAGAATGAGGTCCCCCTTAGGTCTTGGAGATCAGGCTGCTTGGGCCTCCTGACTTACCCTAGGGTCAGACCACAGGTGGGTGCATCACATGCCAGGCTCACGCTGGTACCTGTGTGGAGGTCCTGGACCAGGGTCATATGGTGTGTGCACAGCCGTGTATTGTGAGGTCATGCTGCATGTCCAGGTGTCCCTGCTAGTCATATAGAAACCTGTTGACCCTGTGTAGAGCAAGCATTCTGATCTTCATCGGCAGATCAGGAGCGATAGGAGTTGTTCACAACAATGGGCTTTGCTTCTTTATACCCAGGAACCTGTGACATAATAGCATGTCAGTTACTCTTCTCTCATTGCTGGGACAAATACATGACACCCAAAATGAAGGAAGGAAAGGTTTATTTATCTTACAGTTACAGCAAGTGTCAGTCCATATTTAGCTGGTTCCAAGGCAGAGGGGCACATGGTAGAGAGCAGCAGTTCGTGGTGGTGGAACAGCAACAATGACCACAGGCCAAATAGGGCAACAGAGAGTCTGTCTGTCTCATAGTACATTCAGGCTGTCTGCCTCAACCTGGGTATAGTACTTACACCTATTAATGCCAACATTACTCAATGCTCAACATTACCCATAATCCCATCCTTGCATTGCTCATAATGCCAGTGGAGCATGAGTTAATCCCAGACTCCAGAAATCTCCACCCCATGACTACATGGGGCTTTGGGGGGACAACTAGACACAAAACCATAACAGTAAGGAACTTGTAGATGGTATAAATAGTCTACAGATGTCACTTATTAACTATAGGTGACATATCATTTTAGATAGGGAGACAAACTTGAGTCCAATATTACCACAATGACACCAGAACTAAATAGGAAGCAGGCTAATAGGAGAGGTAAGCCCCAGGGGCTCTAGAAAAAAAAAAAAAACCTGCCTATTGGGAGGTCTCAAAGAGGTTGGGGAAGCATGCAGCAGACAGCTGGAAGCCTGAAGTGGCTCTTCACTTGAGGTCTGTGGGCCTCTTACTTGCTGGGATAAGAATCCCCACATGTGGAGGGGCTTGCTAGGAGTCAGGAGAAAACTTCCTAAGTTCCCCAGCTCCCACCTCTCCCCTCCTCTACTACCCAGTTCCCTGCTTTTCTCTGATAATGGATGTCAGAAAATGCTAAAGGGGTTGAGTTTTCCAACAGATGCAAGTCTGAGTTGGAGAGAAGGGGCAAAGAGATTGGTTCTTTCTTAGAGGAGAGACGAGTGGGAAAAAGTAAAGCAGTGAGATTCTTCTGAATTAAGTCCATAGACTTCACCAGATCCCAAGTGGAATGTCAATTATCACCTGACTATTCTCTGCCATCCCCAAAGGGGAGCAACACCTGAGATGGACAGAGAGAGGAGGAGAGAGAGAGAGAGAGAGAGAGAGAGAGAGAGAGAGAGAGAGAGAGAGAGAGAGAGAGAGAGAGAGAGAGAGAGAGAGAGAGAGAGAGAGAGAGAGAGAAATCTAATAGCATCTGTAGGTGCTAATTCTTATAGAACAGTGGACAGGAGATTTATTTGTTTAGCCTTACATGAGAAGATTAGGTCAGATGACAGTGAAGGTACTGACAGAGGTTTTTTTTCCTAATCCAGTCCTAGATGAGATTGTATTTTGAAATTCGAACAATTGCATAGACTTCTTGCTTTAATAGACTTTAGAGATCCTCCTTAAATATGTTTTAAATTTTACTAATGAAAAAACAGGATTACAATCTAAATATTCTTGTCTTCTAATGTGAGTCTTACATTACCTTTCAGAGAAAATTTTGAATATTCTGGTCAGTATCTTCATCTAAGAATTTATTCTGATGTTTTGTAATGTTTTTCCCTCTCATAGAGCATTCCTGTTTGGTTTTCCAGTTTGTGTGTGTGCAGTTCTATAAATTCTTTTTGACAGATTTGTTATTGAAAGGGGAATGATGAGTAAAGATTCAAGCTTAAAAGCTCATTAATTTTGAAGAAATGTGGCATGAATAAATGTTTTGAATGCTGTGGTTCTCCTTTTACATTATCTTTTGGATGAATAGATTCCTATCAAAGGGAATAGATTATTTAAAATGGTTAGGAGTTCTATAAAATTCTCCTAACCATGTTCAGTTTCCTAGAAATAGGTTGAATGTAATACTCAACTGGTGAAGCATTATTATCAGCAATATATGGTTACATTGTAGCCTTTCTTTATAAAACTGACTATAAAAATGTTTTCTTTTTTAAAGCATTTCCAAAGTGCCTTCACTTGAGTGAGCATTTAGTAAATGAAAATCTTCTCACCAATGTATGTATTTCTGAGGCATATTGACAGGAAAAAGGACGTCCTTGACCTACTTATTTATCTACAAGAAATGAAACCACTTTCTGTCTTTCACTTGGCAACCAGAATCATGGTGGGGGAGTCAACAGTCACTACACAGATTTCAGCATGTGTTGATTTTCCTGATGTTCAGGGACAACACAGTTGATCTCAGTTTTAAAAGACTGCAGTACCAGTTCTATTTTGTTAAATCAATATTCTGTGTATGTAGGTAGCACATATGTATTTTAGAAGTTGTATTGCTGGAAAGCCGGGTGTGGTGGTGCACGCCTGTAATCCCAGCACTTGGGAGGCTGAGGCAGGAGGATTGGTGCGAGTTCGAGACCAGCCTGGGCTACAAAAGTGAGCTCAAGGCCAGCCTGAACTGCACAGCAAGACCCTGTCTCGAAAAAGAAAAGAAAAGAAAAAAAGAAAAAAGTTGTAGTATTGCTGGAGTAAAACACATCAGATTTTTTCTGACATTTAAGGAGATGATCTTAGCTAGTATAGGTAGGTACTTAGAGAGACCTGCATTTTTTTCCCAGTGCTATATTTTACAGAGAAAATAGATGCCAGCAAGGCTCTGTAGAGGCGTAGAATACCTCATTTAGTAACAGGGACAGGTAATTCCGAATGGTTTCCCTAATATTAAAAAACTTTATTTCATGGTACAGTGGAAGGCCTGTGTTAGAGTTGAGTCTAAACTGAAAACTAGGGCCAGGGAGATAGCTCAATAGAATAAGTACTTGCCTGACAAGTGCAGGGTCCTGAGTTCAACCCCTAGCCCCTCCCCCCAAAAAAGTAAAAACTGAAAACTTCAGATGGCCATGTACCCCTTGCTCTGGGTGCAGGTGGGGCAGTGGGCTGAGGTTGACGGGATCGCTGAGGCGCAGAAGCGACTAGCTGCTGTGGTTCTGGAGAGCATGCCCTGCATTATGAAAGAACAGCTCCCTGCCTGCATGAAGTACCTCCAGTCACAGAAAGCATCTCCAGCTGCTGCCTTTCCTGGGCATGCTTGCTCTGCTGGGCTATCCTGTCATCCACCCATTCTTCCTGAAGAAGAAGTAGCAGAAGGACAACTTGATAAACCTTCAGATCCAGAAGGAAAAACCCCAAAGTGATGAATGAAATCAATGTCGAAAACCTGTGTCTCAGGAAAGCAGCTTACTGCCGGGGCTGGTGCTCCAAGACATTTCCTGCTTGTGGTGGTTCCCACAATAAACATAACAAGCTGACAGGATATAATGTGTGTCCACTCACCCTGAAGAAGAAAGAAGTATAACGGTAATGATGTGGGATTGATTGAGTGTGTGCGACAAAGTCCTGCAGTATTTTCTCATTCTTTGTGTGTAGAAAATCTTTGAAATGATGATCTTAATTATTACTAAGTGAACAACTATTTTTGCTGGTGTATTTTCTTGCTGCACTACTGTTTATATTTGATATTTTGTATATTGAAGCATTTATGTAGAGATTAAATTGTCAAGGTCTAGTCTGTCTTCAGAGAATTAGTGTATCTTCCAGCAATAAAATTAATTTCTCTCATTTTATTATTTATTGATTGATTGATTGATTGTCTTTTTGAGACAGGGTCTCACTATGCAGTTCAGGCTGGCCTTGAGCTCACTTTTGTAGCCAAGGCTGGTCTTGAACTTGCACCAATCCTCCTGCCTCAGCCTCCCGCTCATTTTATTTTTAACTTTATTTTTGAGATAGGATCTTGCTTGGTGATTCAGGCTGGTCTTGAGCTCACTGTGTAGCCCTAGCTAATGTTGAACCTGTGTTGATCCTTCTGCTTCAGCTTCCCGAGTGCTGGAACCATAGGCCTGAAGCACCTTGCCTCTTATTTTAATTGAGAAAACTTTGGCAATGGATTCAAAACTGTTTGGATATTACTATTTCAACAGAATGTATACTTTAAAAATTTCTCCTACATTGTGTTGTATGGTTTTTGTTTTGATCAGTTATGTGGCTTCTTTCTTCAGATGGTATTAGGTATTGACCTCAAGGCCTGGCAAGTGTAGGCAAATACTCTACCATTGAACTCAAGTCTTAGCTTTCTTTTTTAGGGGATCTAAGAAAAATGTGGACATAAAAAATTCCTTGTAATTTTAGTTTATAGAGAATGTTCTTCATGAATATGAGTATCACAATTTGAGAAATAAACTGTACATAAAAGCTAATAAAAGACAAAAAAAAAACTGAAACCTGCAAGCTCTGGCTCCATTTTGAATCTTTGAGCCTCACCCATGGGGCACTATCTGAAAACTATCATGGAGTCATGAAGCAGGAGAGAAGGGTAGGGGCAGAGATTGCACCCACACAGAGCCAGGATGCAACTAGTTAGAGACTGAAGATCATGTGGTGTATCCGAATACACATGCATATGCAAAATAATGTAATGTGCCTGTCCCAGTTGGAAAAGTGTGATGGACCAAGCTTGTCCTCTTTAATCTTGAGAAGATGTGAGTACTACACTCCAGGATGCTTGTCAGGAATGGCAGAATCTAAACTCCTAGATCTGCTAAGACTCATTTCATCTTTTTGATGATTGGTTGTCTATTATGTTGGAGAAGCACAATTAGGCCGGATGTGTTACAGAGTTCTTCTATTTACTAAGACATAATACAGAGTCAACTCTGGTCCTTCAGTTGGAGTTCCTAAAAGCTTCCATTAGCTAACTGAAGTGTTTGGTATGTTTAAAGTAGCCTAGAGTGGGGGAGTATTTTGGCGAATTTATCCCTGTTCAACAGAACAGTCAGAACATCTTCTATTTAATATGTGTATACTAGAGTTTCATCTGAGGTAGCATGTATAGAAGATTTCTGCTGCCAAGTGATGAAGGTTTTACAAATATATCAAACATTAAAAGTTAGATTTACTGTGAGGCAGACTGGCTATAATGGTTTAGGATTTGGTTATGTGCATGTAAAGGCAAGTAGTAACTTCATAGCTTCATAGGGTCTTGATTTCTTTCTTTCTTTTTTTTTTTTTTTGTCTTTTTGAGACAGGGTCTCGCTATGCAGTTCAGGCTGGCCTTGAGCCCAGGCTGGCCTTGAATTCACAGTGATCCTCCTGCCTCAGCCTCCCGAGTGCTGGGATTACAGGCATGCGCCAATTCACAGTGATCCTCCTGCCTCAGCCTCCCGAGTGCTGGGATTACAGGCATGTGCCACCATGCCCAGCTCGGGTCTTGATTTCTTTAGGAATAGTTTACTGTGTATGGTTTGAAGATGTTTTTGTTAAGTCCAGCTAGTGGCATAGGATATGTAACAACAAACAACAACAGTAAGCATGGG
Organism: Myocastor coypus; assembly: GCA_004027025.1. NCBI lineage: Eukaryota > Metazoa > Chordata > Mammalia > Rodentia > Myocastoridae > Myocastor > Myocastor coypus. Next base: position 23,919 of record PVJA010022178.1, read on the forward strand.
CAGAAAACCCCGCCCTTTTGAATAAGTGAACTCTGTAAAGATTAGTCATGGCAAGGCGTGTAGCCTGTCTGTAAGGGGGTTCTATGGTAGGCAAGGAGTTATGTTGGTGAGATAGAGGATTGATCATGAAGAACTGTAGCAGGCCTCAGGGTTTGGAGTTTGGACCCAGGCCAGTGAGAATTTAGAGGGTGGAGGGAGTTAGACATTATTTGTAGGATCTAAACTGGAATGAATTGAATGTGAAAAATGTGGAAACTGGAATGAGAAAAAGGAAGTATAGTATTTAGGAGGAAAAGTTCACTGTACATTGGCTAATTGTCAGGAATTAATGAGAAGGAGGCAAATGTCACAGCTAATTCTTACGTTTTCTGTCTTCACAACATAGTGAAAACATGGGAGAAATACTTTTGGAAAGAAAGTACAGGTTCTGTTTTTAAATTATTTTTTTATTAGATCAAAAATTATAAATGTTTGCCAAACAGGTATGCCTTAAATATTTAACTGTCTTGAAAGTGTGAAGATTTATTTTGCACACCATATACTTTATATATTATTCATCCTCATGGTCATCTATATATGTATGAACAATGAATAACATATATATATATTTATCCTGAATTAGGGCACTCATTCACATAAAGTTCAGTTTCAAATATGGCACTTAACTACTTGTGAGCTATTATTTTTCAGAATCTTTTGCCTATATATGAAATAATATTCAGTGTTGTATATTAAAAAAAATAATTACTTTGGAGAGGCAAAGGGCCTGATTACCTCTTTTACATCAATTTTATGTAGAGAGGCACACCTTGTAAGTGTCCTGTACATGAATAGATTTTGAATTAAATGCTGTAAATGATTCTTTAGATTTATTTTATAAGTTAATAATAAAGAAATATATAGGGAATCAGCCTAATGATAGATAAATAAGTAGTATATTATTGGATATATCTGAAGTGCTATTACTTTAGAGATTATTAGAACTAGGTATGTTTAAATTTAAATTTTATCACTTGAGCATCTGCTTAAAAAAACCCTAATCTTTTTAAGGCTATTTTCACTTGATCTTTGTTTTTGGCTGTCAGCCGTGTAATTTGTTTTCCCTTGCACATGAATATATGTATAAGATTAATCTACTTTTGATTTGGGGAACTGATATAGATAATTATTAAGGTTCATCTTTTTCAGTGACTTTAGATATCATTCTTAGAAGTATTTTAATAAAAGAGTTTCTGACAATAAAACAAAACAAATCAGGTATGATAGACTTCAGCATCTATGAAGTGTGTATCCTGTTGAAAAGAATACGGCCATCCAGCACATCTGGCACATTTTCTCTACTTTGTATCCTTTGCTGCTCCCTAATCTATGCATTTGAGACAGTAACGACATTGATGAATCACTTTAATTTACTAGGCTGCCGACAGTTCCCTAGGACTATCTGTAAAAACCAGCCAGAGCTTGTCCTGATCACTCAGATATGTGTTATTGTGTAAAAAATAAAGTAACTAATCAGAAACAGTTTAGACCTTTCTTTGCCACACAGATATATAGAAGTATGGTTTACATTTCAGTGTTGTTTTTACTTTTTCTTCATTCATATTGGTATTTTCAATGGGAAAGTCAAGACATGTAAAATATATGCTAATTTAATTATTGGTAAAATTAGCAGTGATATAATTTGACATTTTTTAGAATTTTTTGTATTATTTTAGAAATGAAATATGTAAACATGATGTAATTCTTAGAAAATGGTGCTTTATGCCACTTAGTATGCAAGAAATCATTACTTTGACAATAACAAACTCTGGTATGAAATTTTCACTTAAATAGCTTAGATCTTAAGAGGACAGTATTATACAGGAGTGCCATTAAGTTGTACAATTATAGTGAATAAAATGGCTAATGGTGATATGAGAAAAGATAATTTTGAACTAGCTAGAATGAAGATAATGACATGCAAAAAGATTTTGTCTTGAGTGTATGGAGTTAACATTTGTGAAATGTACTCAGGGCTTAAATTATATTTAGCTAGACTAAAAAGCTTATTCATGATGATATGGTACTCTGTAGACCCTGAGTTTTTAAAATTCAGCTTTTTAGAAGACCTACTGTAGACATTTTTTAATACAGCAAATACATTGGCTAACTTATTACAAACAGATTAATGTCTTTGAAATGCCTTGAATTGGTGTTTTTGATACTTGGGATTCTACTGATCAATTTTTTCTTAAAGAGAGTGCAAAATAGTTTTAAAACAGAAAAAAATTACAAATGATGCAAAATTTCACTTAAAGTAATACGAATTTCACAGTGTTCATTGTCCTTACTAGATATATGCATGTAAAATTGGAAGAAGAAAAAAGAAAAAAGTATATAAGAAATTAAGAAGAGATTAAGTACAAACAATTGAAAAAAAAAAAGAGACAAAACAAATGAAGTATTACCGCTCCTTTCTATAGACAGCAGAGATACACGGTACAGATGTCCAAACCATCCTGTTTATATACATAGATATATCTCTTTACTCCACTCCCTCTCCTGTCTTTCTCCTTAACTCAGTAACTCTTTCCAAATTTTGAGCTTTTATCATTATTAAAATGTAAATGGTATATTTTAAAAATAAAAACAGTAAGTTTTTCATTTTCCTTTCTTTTTTTTTTTTTTTTTTGTACCAGGATTGAACTCAGGACCTTGTGCTTGCCAGGCAGGCACTTATGCTGCTGAGCTATCTCCAGGGGCCCCAAAACAATACAATTCTGTTATATTTATTATTATTTCTTAAGTCTTTATAAGTGTCTACACTATGTTATAAATAATAGTTTTGTCTTCTAGTTGGCTTTGGCAGAGAAAGTGGAAATGAGTTTAGGACATGGCCAGCAAGATAGCTCAGTCTACTAAAGTGACTGCTTAGACAGACACAGAAGTGGGGCCCCACCCCCAGGGCATGCTGAAATGGGAGATTGGGACTGGGCATGGTGGCTAATGCCTGTGCTCCTAGAGCTTGAGAAGCTGAAAACAGGATAATCACTATGAGGCTGATCTGTGTAGTGAGATTCTGTAGACCCTGTACTAAATACATTAAAAAAAAAAAAAAGTTCAGGTGTTTCAGTTGTTTGACTCTTTTAACTGTTTGAACAAGCTAGTACAAAATAAAAAGCCAAAGGATAAAGACTTTTTTAAAAACTTGCATTTTGTGTTATGTAGCCAGATTCTGTCTTTAATAAAATTAAACACTATAGATGATACTTTAGGAAAATTCAGTCCATACCTAAAACTCTTCTTCTTTGTACTGTTCTGAGAATAATTTATGTTTTCATGCCATAATAGTACTGCAGGCATACCACATCATCAAAGAGTGAATTTCTCAGGCTATGTGAAAAAGCAAGTCAGCATATGGAAATGATTTCTATAGTGGAGAACCTTGGTAAATAATTTCGAGTTACCAAAAAAGCTATGAATTGCTGTGAAACCTCTGATCTTGAAAAAGCCCAATTCTTGACAATATTTTGTATGCTTTCTCATTCTTTGCCATTGCCCTGTGAGAGAGTGGAAATACCTCACATCTTTGGGGAAGAGAAGGTAACACCAAGGCTTCACTAACCTGGGGAAAGAATGCTTGTGTGCATTCAAGAAGTGTCTTGCACTTAAAAATATATTTACAAAGCACATTCTAAACACTGTCTCTGAAATCTGAATCTCAAGTGTTGCTGTCAAGTTAAGGAAACTATCCAAGTATGGACAGTCTCTCAAGAGATTCTCCTTCATCGAAGAAGGCGTTTATATTCATTGCTTTCATTCATTATTTACATCTGTGGGTTTAGGATTAGGGTAAATTCTGGTGCTAGAAAGTAGGGATTTTTATTGTATTGAATGTAATTTAAGAAATGCACTGGACCATTCTCTTGTCTCTCTGCTCTGGTTTCATTTCAATGGACAGTTTCTTCCCAAATGAGCAATGGCAATCCTAGGTCAGAATTGTCAGTCCAGGCCAGGGTGATGGGCAGGTTATAAGTCATATGAAAATACAAAGAATGTGCCCAAATGAGCACTTTGAGGATGAAAAGAATTGCAGTAGTGCATGAACAACACAGGGTGTTTCACACAAACTGGAACATATTATTGCAGTAATAGAGATAGTACCATTATTGGAACAGTGTTAGATGACTAAGGCTTCATTTTACTGGATGTTGGTAGTGACATAAGTAAATAAGCAGTCTTGTTATAAATCTACAGGGTTAGGTAGACATGTCCCTATTTGGACACAGTTAAGAGTAGATGGGATGTTCTAGGAGCTTTTCTTTCCCTAACAGGGCTGCTCTTAGTTCTCATTGCTACATTAAAAGAGAGACCTGAGTAAAAGGATTTGAACTTAAAATATCCTTTGATCCATTCCAGTCTTTTGTACTGTTGTAATTCATTTTCCTTTTCTCTCACCTCATAATTCATGCCAGCACATTTCAGTGTTTCTTATTGGTATTACTAGGAGTTGTGTGCATAGAGGATGAATCATTTTTTAATAGCATTGCTTCTGTATTAAAGACAAGGGTGGGCTTGGCTGGATTTAGCTTTGAAAATTTGGTATAGCATAGTGTTTCCAAGTGAAAATGGGAGTTAGAGCAAGGGAACAGATCACATAGCTCACTTGCCTGTGTTATCTTCATACTTTTATTTACATTTTAAAGTACTTTTTGATTCCTTAAAACTCAACTATTTTTATAAAGTTTTCTTTTTTGTAATTTGCATACTGTTTATGTGCACATGACTACCTTTTAGAGTTGTATCATTTCATATTGGTCACCTTATGAAAACGTTTTTATGCTCAGTTGAAGTATTATTGCCTTAGTTAAGGATTCATCTACAGTAATTACATGCAGAGATTTCATGACACTGTGGCCCTGTTCCTCTGATACTAATATCTTATAAAATTATAGGGCATAGTTACATCAAGCATACATTGAGAGAACAATATACTAAGCATATTTAATTTTTGGTGGTATTTCATGAGCTCGTTTGTGAGTGTGTGGTTAACTATTTCCTTTGTTATGCTTGAGGGTTCTTTTGTCCACTGCCACAGTCCACACTGAACAGTGTTGCACCATGAGCGGTGCCCCTTGTGTGACTACACCCTCTCCCTGCTGCCCCTTTCATCACCACCACCATACAGTCACTGGCATGTTCTCTATGTCTAAGATTTTCTCATTTAAAAATAAATTATATGGCGTGCAACTCTTTTGCTTGATTTTCCCTATACATTTTAAACAACTAAAAATTATTTTCTGAAATTGTTTAATTTGGTCATATCTTTAAGTATAATGAAAGATTGTTGATTTTACTATTGGAGTTTTTGTTTTAGCACATATAGCAATGCATAACTTTATTATTTATATTGATGGAGGTGGATGAGCCTAATTAGTTAAAATACTACAGACTATAAACAAGAAATGTGTGATTCTAGGTCACAGAAATATTGATTGTACTTTTTTTTGAGCCAGGGTCTCCTGTGTAGGTCAGGCAGGCCATGGACTCATTATGTAGACCCAGCAGACCTGATCCTACTGCCTCAGCCTCCCAAGTGCTTTGAGTACAGGTTTGCAACACCACACCCAGAAATTGCATTCATTTTTAACACGGATAATCATGTGGACATTGATTATCATTATTAATTTTTTTGTGTGATACCAGGGATTGAATTAAGGACATTGTGCTTGCCAGACAGGCATTTATTCTACTGAGGTATCTCCCCTGCCCCTGGACATTAATTGATGGGTGCTTACTACAAATCAGGTATTCTCAAAGGTTTTACAAAGTAAGAGAGAATGCAGCTGTAGGGTTAGGATGATTGTTTATTTATGTATCTATGCATGTATACAGGATGACTTGGATAATTGTTTTGTGAAGTTCTGTTGGTATATGCAAAGGAGCAGTTAATGCTTTTTGGTCTTTTTTTTCCCTCTTCCTCTCAGTTTCTTATAACTTGTTTTTCTTTTCTGCATGCATATATATCTGGTAATCTGAGCAACTGAATTGAAGACAGCACTATGTGTTATGATTTATGTTTAGTTGTCCCCCCAAAGCCTCATGGAGTCATTGGGCAGGGACTTCTATAGATTGAGACCTGACTCATGAGTCACTGGGATTATGTGTTTTAGTACTGATGGGATTATTGGTCTGAGTAGGGCTGGGACTATGGGTATGGTCTAGGGCGGATATCTTAAGGCAGATAGCCTGATTGGAATATAAACAGAGACAGAGAGACAAACTAGAGCTGTTGCTCTCTGCTGCCTTGTTTGGTTGGCTGCCTCTGTCATTGTTTTGCTGCTGTTCCACCGCCATGAAGTGGATGCTCTCTGCCCTGCTCCATTCAGCCTTGGGCTGGCCAAATATGGACTGAAACCTCCAGTAACTGTGAGCTAAGTATTCCTTTCCTTCCTTCATCTTGAATGTCTAGTATTGGTCCCCGCAACAAGTAAAAAGTCTCTAAGACAGAATTTGGTACCAGAGAAGTGGGGTCATTGCTATGACTACTAACCTGACCATGTGGATTACAAGCTTTTGGGAATGGCTTGTGGGAAGAGATAGGAAAGGTTCAGAGATGTCGCCTAAAAGCAAGGCACTGGAATGGCTTCGGCTGTTCAGCTTGGGAGATTCTGGTCAGAGCTCAGACTAAAATGCTGAGAGGAAGGCTGGCAATAAAGACCAAACTGGTGAGGTTTCTGCTGGGAAACAGGACAGCATTGGTCAGTTGGACTCCAGATGATTTGTGCTATGAAAGTCTGTCAGAATTTTGCTTGTGCCCAGAGACTTTGCTTAAGACTGAGATTAAGACTGATTAATCTTTCAGGAGACATTTCAAAGCAGCGCACCATTGGGGCAGTGGCATGGTTGTTATTGGTGGCTTTCAGCCAGATTTATGTTGAAAATCAAGTGCAAAGAGCCAAGCAGGATGATTTAAAATGTGAGGTTGTCCAGAAAGGAAACACCAGAAAAGCTTTGGACTGCAAAGATGGAGCTAAAAGGATCTCCATTGCTGGGAAGGAACCGAAGAATCAAAACGAAGAGAGACAGAGAGACATACTAGAGCTATTGCTCTCTGCTGCCCTGTTTGATTGACTGCCTCTGTCGCCATTTTGATGCTGTTCCGCTGCCATAAACTGGATGCTCTCTGCCCTGCTCCACTCAGCCTTGGGCCAGCCGAGAATGGACTGAAACCTCCAGTAACTGTGAGCTAAATAAACCTTTCCTTCCTTCATCTTGAATGTCAAGTATTTGTCCTAGCAACAAGTAAAAAGTACCTAAGACACTATGCAATACCACAATTACTGTTAATTTTATTATTTTGTTTAGTAATAATCTGTGTCATTTCTAAATTTTTTATTACTAATTTGTGTTCTCTTTAAAAAATAATTTATGTTGTCCTGACTGAGCCTGCCTGGATCTTTAACAACCATTACTGAAATGAGTGTAATATATGTTAACACCGTTAATCCAGTGACTTTAGTTAAATAATTTCCGATCTAGAGGAATGCACATTATTGGTACAATATTATGTTAATGTGTTTGATATAATTCAAACAATAAACTTATTTAGATGCAGGCCCAAGTTGTAGATTTTCATTTATGAGGCTTCTCACCATATTTTCCCTTGAGAAACAAAACAAATGAAATTGATGCTCTTAACAAAGTAGAATTCTTTGTCTTTGTATTCTCAGTGCAAAGAAGGTTAATCCTGCTAGGTATGTACCTGTGGAGTGCTTTTTGATTTTGGGAATTGGTTCATATAAGTGTACTTATCACAGTACCTTGTAAAATCAGTGTTTTCTTCATTTATTAATGAGGGGAAGGGTGCAGTTTTTGAGTAGCAGCATTATTTAGACATTGCTGGTGAGAAATTTTGTATCCATCTGTGTACAGAATTTAGCTAATCCATTAGAGTTCACAGTGAGGACTTTTAACACACTCCAGAACAAACTCAAGAGGTTGGTGTATTATTAGGGGATCTCTCGGGGTTTCATTTTGTTCACTTTTTTCCTTCAGTTATTCCTTTTTATTCTCATTACTCTGTGGCATGTCAGGGTCTTCTGTCAAACATCTGAAATGATTTAAAGGCATGCTATAAAATGCTGGGTGTTAAGGATTGCACAAGATGGTGCATTGAACCACCAGAATAGGCTTAAATGGAAAACTGGCTCTACCAAAATTGAGTTTTGTGACAAAGGCCTTTTATGTGTGTTTTTCTCACTTATCTGCATCATTTTCTATCCTCATCTATTGTCACATGTTCGCTTCTCTAGGCACATCGTTACATATTATAGAGAAATAATTCTAACATAGAGGACATACCATGATTACAGAATGAAACACATACTAAGCTTTATTTAACTACTTTCTATGGAAGGGATTCTTTTTTTTTTTTTTTTACAGTTTTGTGTTCTTCTTGGCATGTACTAGATATTTCAGACACTTTTCTTTTTTTCCTGATGTTAGCTTTTTTTCTTGTTTCAGAACTTTTGTTTGTTTATTTATTTTTTTAATGGCTGGCTCAGCCTGCCCTGAGGGCAGGACTGGCGCAGCATGTGGTGCCAGGGAATCAAACAGTGGTCCCTGCAGCTGCCTAAGCTTTCCCAAGCAGGTGCTTTAGACCACTGAGCCATCCTGCTAGGCCCCTCAGACACCTATTAATAGTAATATTTGCAGCTTGTATATTTAGAAATGATACAGAGGACTGTTGTTGGTTGACTCTGCATGAGTTCCAGAGGTATGAAGGCAGGTCATGTGATCCAAATCAGCTCTGCTTTGCTACAGACGTCCAGACTGAGTTTTTCAGAAGCACCAGATACTTTCAGTTCATTTTTCATATACCATGTAGCTCCTAATGCTCAGAATATAGGCTAAAGTTCTCCCATACAACTTCCCAAATCATAAGCAAGTCTAAGGTACTCTGTCAAATTGGGTTCTGTTGCAATCTAATAACTAATGTAGTCTAAAGTGACTCAGTAAGAGGAGATAATAAGAACAAATAAACAACAATAACAACAACAAAAAAAAACCCAAGCGCACCCATACTACAAATTACCTTTCAGTAGAATGTGATTTCTAAATCTCTCAACCTCATTTCCTATTCACAACAGTTCCAAGAAGCAAGTTATATATCCCTTTTTTCTTTCTTTTTATATTCTTTATTTTGTAGTTAAAATAGAAGCTCAGAGAGGCTAGGCCAGAGTCATATATTCAGCAAGTACAGACGTAAGGTTGGACAACTATGCACTTAAGTCATTGCAAGATTATTCTTTTGTGCCACTGAAATAAAGCCAATTTGTTTTGACTGAGCTGCTTCTACTTGTTGCTCTGTTCATTTCTCTTTATTTTGGGCTTTTACAGTCCCTAGATGTGGATGCTTTAGATAGGGTACTGACTTGATTATGACCTTGCCTTAGTGCTGGATTGAGGTTCACACAGATAACTTTGTTGCTCAGCTCACTGAGAAGTAACATCTCAGCCATGCATGGTGGTAGCACTGAGGGGGAGCTGAGCTAGAAGGAGCTCAAGTTTGAGTCTGGCTAGACACTGTAGTGGTACCTCAGTTGTGTGCCCATAGATTTCATCCCCAGTACTACAACAGATGAAGAAAGGAAAGAAGAAAGGGAGGGAGGGAATAAGGAAGGAGGGAAGGTTTGAAGAAAAAAAGATGTTTTTCTTATTCATGAGTCTACAAAGTAAATTTATGTCTGTCTTTGACCAGCAAGGTGATATAAATAATGCTATGACAGCCCAGGGTCGTTTATTTGAACAGCTTGGCTGTTGCCACTGTCATCCTCTTGGACTCCTGAGCCATTGTGTCATGTGGTTACCTACCGGACTAGAGATCCTTTAAGGTGGTGTGAGGGTTGCATGGCCAGTCAGCAGTTAGCCCATCTGTCTCACCTGAAGCGCCAGGTGCGTGAGTGGAGCCCTAGTTGGGCCTCCTGCTAACTGCTGGTGCCTGAATTACCCAAGTGAGATCAGCAGAAACATTAGACAGTGAGCCTAGCTCAGATTGTACAGTTATAAGCAAGTAAGCAATAGTTACTTTGAGCCACAAAGCTCTGGGGGCAGTTTGCTAAGCAGAGATAGATACTGGAAGTATTCACCAACTCCTAAATTTACTTTATCTCTGGTCACTGAAAGCTCTGCACTAATTTTTTGTAGTGGACAGGGAGAACCTACAGGAAATGTGATGCAGCTCTCTCAAAATAATTTTAACTTTTTAAAATTATGGATGGAAATCAAATTGCACGTTTAACACTTGAAAGCATCAACAATTGGGACCTCCTCCGGCTGAGAAGTTTCTGCATGTCAAAGGAAATCACTAACAAAGTGAAAAGACGACCCACAAATTTCGAAAAGACTATAACTAACAAGTACTCAGACAGAGGTCTTCTATCTAGAATCTACAAAGAACTAAAAACCATTAGGGTCCCAAAATTCAAAGACCCAATCCAGAAATGGGCATATGAGATGAACATTCACTTCTCAGAGAAAGAAATACAGCAAGCCTACAAATACATGAAGAAATGCTCCCCATCGCTAGCTATTCGTGAAATGCAAATCAAAACAACACTTAGATACCACCTCACCCCAGTAAGGATGGCTATCATAAAGAAATCAACCAGCAACAAATGCTGGAGAGGCTGTGGGGAAAAAGGAACCCTT